>PVKA01015806.1:0-13630 GCA_004027165.1 Ctenomys sociabilis
AAACAAATAACAGTGAGATAGTTTCAAAACCAATTAGTAGGACAGTTTCAATAATTAATACATTACATATTGTAGTCTTCTTAGTGGTTATGCATTGTAGAGCATGCAGACATGATATTCTGTCCACAAACACTATTAGAACAAATATTTCTATTCATTGAATTAAGAGAATGTAGATGTATATCTATCCTAAGTATTTTCAATATACAAATGTAAAATGATCCTTCATTTGTATCCCCATTTTGTTTACTTTTATCAGAGAAAGGTATTTCATTGTCATTTAAATATTGTAGGGGTGAGAATCCAGCAATATATTCCAGTGTAGTCCAGTAGTTCATAATACTAGTGGGTTTTCCATAAGACTGGCAATGTCAGAAGTTGTTATCTTGAGTCTTTTACAGCTCAGTATATTAGTATGGCTTTATATTTTATAACTAGTTTTTATACTTTTCTGCTGGCAAGTCAAAACCAAGATAAAACAAGACCTATATCAAGAAATGTAGCTTTTGTATCTGGTAAGGTCAGTCAAATCCCCTCAGGATTTATCCTGAAACCCTGTACCACAATTTGTAGATCCTTTGTCAGTGTGGATGAGTCCTTTCTCCCTACAGGTTCTCCAGCATTTCTTGTTGGTTGATTTTTTTATGATAGCCATTCTTTCTAGGGTGAGATGGTATCTTAGTGTTTTCATTTTCGTTCATGAATGGCTACTGATGTGGAGCATTTTTTCATATATTTATTCACTTCTTTAATTTCATCCTCTGAGAAGTGTGCGTTCATCTCAGATGCCCATTTCTGGATTGGGTCTTTAAATTTTGGGGCCCTAATGTTTTTTAATTCTTTATAAATACTAGAGAGTAGGCATTTGTCTGAGTTCTTTTCAGTCAAGATTTTTTTGAAATGTGGGTTGTCTTTTCACTTTGTTGGTAGTTTCTTTTGACGTGCCAAAACTTCTTAATAATAGGAGTTCCCATTTGTTAATTCTTTCAAGTGCACCTGTGCATTTTGAGTTTTATTCATGAACTCTTTCCCTACCCCTATATCTTCAAGAGTTCCTCCTACTTTCTCTTCTAGGAGATTTAATGTTTAGATCTGTAATGTATTTTGACTTTATCTGAGTGTATGGTGATAAACCTGGGTCAAGTTTTAGTTTTTAGTATGTAGAAAGCCAGTTTTTCCTGCACCATTTATTAAGGAGGCTATCTTTCTTACAGTGAGCATGTTTGGCCCCTTTGTCTAAGATAAGGTTTGCCATTAATTTTGAAAGACAATTTTGCAGAGTCCATCTATCTGGTTAAAGATGGTTTTCCTTCAGGGCTTGAAATATCTCATTCTTGGCTCATCTTAATTTTAGGGTTTGTGTTGAGAAGTCTCTGTGATTCTGATGGGCTTTCCTTTATAGGCAATATGTTTCTTTTTCTCTGTTTTTGTATGTTTGTTTTTGTGGGTTTTTTTTTTTTTTTTTTTTTTTTTTTTTTTTTTTTTTTTTTTTTTTTTTTTTTTTTTTTTTTTTTCAGAACTGGGGATTGAACTCAGGCCCTTGCACTTTCCAGGCAGACACTTATTCTACTGAGCTATCTCCCCGGCCCGTCCTCTATCTATTTTGAACATTTTGTTCTTTTCCTGAATTTCTGAAATCTTGATTATTATATGCCTTGGCATAGATTTGTTTGGAACGTGGCTATTAGCTTCATTTATTTGTATGTCAAATTCTTTATCAACTTTTGGGAAGTTTTCTGCCATTATTTCTGTGAAGAGGTTTTTAATGGATTTTGCAGTGTCCAGCTTTCTCACTGATTTCAGTTCATCTTAGGTTGCTCTTCATTACCTCATCCTGTAGCTGTTGGATTGAATTTTTGTGGTCTCTTGAGAATTTTAAAGTATTTTTCTTTTCCTGATCATTAGTTATATTCCATCTTCTAGATGTGATATTCTATCCACTCCTACATTCAGTCTGCTTTGTATACTTTCAGTGGAGTTTCTAATCTTCTGCACTTCTGTTTGAATCTGTTTCATTTATTTCTTCTTCTTTTTTTTTTTTTTTTTCTCTTTTTGAGACAAGTTCTCACTATGTAGTTCAGGCTGGCCTTAAGCTCACTTTGTAGCCCAGACTGATCTTGAACTCACTATGAACCTCCAGCTTCAGCCTCCTGAGCTATTAGATTATAGATATGGGCCATTATTCCTGACCTCTATTTTTTGTCTATATTTCACATTCATAGTTTTCATTATTTTCTTGAGCTACTCTATTTGTTTATCTGTGTCTGCTTTAATGTCTTTTATTTTGATGCTCATTTGTTTTTGTACCTTAGAGATTATTCCTTCATAATCCTCTTCCATTTGTTTTTTCACTTCTGTTACTTTCAGAGAGCTTCATTTGTTGGTTTTTGTCTCAGTTACTCTTCTCTTGTTGCTGGGACAAATACCCAACATCCAAAATGAATGAAGGAAAGGCTTATTCAGCTCACAATTACTGGAGGATTCAGCCCATACTTAGCTGGCTCCAAGGCACAGTGGCATAAGGCAGAGTTCATGGCATCGGCAAAAAAGCAAGAGGTACCAAGGGAGAAGTAGCAGCAACAATGGCAACAGGCAGCAAGGACAACAGATAGAAAGTCTGTCTCTCTGTCTCTCTTATATTACATTCAGACTACCTACCCCATGCTGGGCAAAGTACACACACCCGTAATCCCAGAAGTACTAAAACCAATAATCCCAGTGGATCATGAGTTAACCTCAAACTCTAGAAGTCCCCACCCCATTCTGCATGAGGCTTTAGGGGGACAACTAGACAAAAATCATAACTGCTCCTGATTTCCTCTATCTCCTTGTGTTCTGGGTGGGCTAGATGTTTTGGGTTGCATTTATTGTCTATTTTGTTTGTCACTTTCTATTTTTTTTTTTTTTGTTTACTGTGTACTTGTAGATACTTGTTGATACTTGTAGATTTCTTTTATTTTTTTCATTTTAATGAGAAAAAAGATAAAGCAGCAGTGAAACAGTTTTAAAACAGGTTAGTGTGACAGCTACAATAATTAATACATCGCATATTGTTGTCTTCCTAGTAGTTATTCAGTGGACATGATGCAGATCTGATATCTTGTCTAAACAAGATTAATATAAACCTTTCTTCTCAATAAACTGAAAGTAGCTGTATATCTATCCTATCTTGTATATGCACATATATATTTTCCTCTCTCTCTCTGTCTCTCTCTCTCTCTCAGACGCATGCACACACACACACACACACACACACACACACACACACACACACAAATGATCCTTTATTTATATCCCCCCTTTTTTGTCTTGTTTTTTTCAGAGATGGTTGTTCCATTGCTATAAGAGAATGTTTATTTAGAGAAGTTTTTAAAGAATCTTTTCATACTTGATGCCAGATCAGAGACTGTAGGTACTTGACTTCAACAAAATAACCCATGGTAGTCTAATAGTCCGTCATAGTAGTGAGTTATCTGAATAACCGGCAATTGTCTGAAGTTGTTGACATAAGCCTTTTATAGCTCAGCATATTCATATAGCTTTACTTTTTATACCTTGTGGTTACACTTTTCTGCTAGATGGTTAAGGCCAACTTAAAGCAAGACATATGTAACTCAAAACAGTCTTTTTTCTATCTGACCAGGTGAGTGAAATCCCCTCAGGATTTACCCTGGAACCATGTACAGCACCTTTTGGGCCTTTTGTGTCAGTCATCTGTATGTATCACAGCCATTTCTAGACCAATGTGGTCTCTGTGAAAGCCTGAGATAATGTTTTCTCTCTAGGTGACTCTCCTTAGGCACACAAACATCATCTGTCACTCTCCTCTGTGGCTCCATAATCTCCTTGATCAGAAGATTTGGGGTACCACTTAATTACAGGATGTCACAGCACAGGTACTCTTATGTCCTGAATCCTCACTGACCTCGAAGGGCTGGGCCAAAATATTGACTATCCTTGTAGTCCCTCTTTTTCTTTAATTTTTGGTCTGTAAACTTTAGTTGTTAACCCTCCAGATATTATTGCCCTAGCATATAGGCATTTAGGCTTATCATCACTGTCTGTCTGAATAAAAAGCATGGAACTGCTATTTTCCAACAACAGTAGATATTCTAAACTTTATATTCCTAAAGAATGTGATAAAAACAATTACACACTTTTACACAGAAATTTATCAAACTACATACATCACTGTAGCACTACATTCCTAATATTTTTTCTTATCTGTTTTCTTTCATTACACTTTTTTTAAACAAACATTTATTAGAAAGAGAGCATACCAATAATCAATATGACATTAGAAGAAGTACATATATTGAAGCCCCGAATTATGGGTATTTCAAGCATGATTTTAGTATTACACATTGCTATACAGAATGCAGTTGCTTGGTTCATATATATAATCATATATAGTTAGGGTGAGAATCCTACCAATTTACTGATATTTTCAAAGAACCTGATGGAGATTCTTAGTACCAAGATGCCTTAACCATCTTGTTTATGTAAATGTTTGGTTTTTGTCCCTGCCTTATTTCCTACCTTTTCTCTTTGCTCTCTCTTTGTTGTGTAGTCTTTAAGTTCTTGCTTTCCATTTAACTGTGTTATACCTTTCAATTTTTATCTCTTCTTTTCAGTTCTTATACTAAGGAGACAATATGATCTTTATACATATGTGTCTGGTTTATTTCACTTATGAGTATATCTTCAAGTGGCATCCACTGAAATGTGAAGGCTTCAAGTTTATCATTCTTCATAGTTGAGTAATACTCCATTGTATAAAATATCACATCTTTTTCATCCATTCCTCAGGTGACAGGCATCTTGGTTGTTTCCAAGATTTGGCTATCACAAATTGTACTGCTATAAACATAGGCACACACTATAGAGACTCACAGGGAGAGAAAATATTCTCTCAACCTTTCACAGAGAGAAAATTGGTCAAGCGATGGTCGTGACTCATCCACATGGCTGACACTGACAACGGATCTAGAAACTGTGGTACAGGGTTACAGGATAAATTCTGAGGTTACTTCACTGACATTATCAGATACAAAAGTTACATTTCTTGTTTTATAGGTCTTGCTTTATCTTGGTCTTAACCATCAAGCAGAAAAGTATAAAAACGAGGTTTATAAAGTCAAGCCATGTAAGTATGCTGAGGTGTGAAAGGCTCAAGTCAGCAACTTCTGACATTGCCAGTCCTGAGGATAACCCACTACTATTGTGGACTGCTGGAGTATGTTGGATTGTTATGCTGAATTCATGCACCTATAGTATTTAGATGCCAATGGAATACCCATCTCTGACAGGACTAAACAAAACACTGGGGTACAAAGGAAGGACCATTTTGTATCTGTATATACAGAATAGTTAGGCTAGATATACTACTACTTTCACTTAATTCAATGAGAAAGATTTGTATTAATAATGTTTGGACAGGGCATCCTATCTACATCTTGTGCTATGGATAACCACTAAGAAGATAACAATGTACAATGTATTAATTACTGAAACTGTCCTCTTAATCAGTTTTGAAGCAGTTTCATTGCTATTTGTTTTTCAAAAAAATAAAAATAAACATAGGTGCACATATATCTCTATGCTATGATGTTTTCAGTTCTTTTGGGAAAATTCACAGAAAGGGGATAGCTGGATTAAATGGGATTTCCAGTCCTAGGTTTTTGAGGAGTCTCCACACTTATTTCCATAATGGTTGCACCAGTCTACATTCCCACCAGCTGTGGAGAAGGGTTCCTTTTATCCCATAGCCTCTCCAACATTTGTTGTTGGTTAATTTCTGTATTATAGCCATTCTTTCTGGGGTGAGATGGTATCTCAGTGTTGGTTTCATTTATATTTCATGAATGGTTAGTTATGTGGAGCATTTTTTCATGTACCTATTTGCCCTGTATTTCTTTCTCTGAGAAGTGTGTGTTCATCTCAGGTGCCCATTTCTGGATTAGGTCTTTAAATTTTGGGGCCCTAATGTTTTTTCATTCTTTGTAAATTCTACATAGAAGACCTCTTTATGAGAACTTACTAGTTAAGATTTTTCCAAACTTGTGCGTTGTCTTTTTACTCTGTTGGTAATTTCTTTTGACATGCAAAAACGTCTCAATAAGAGGAGGTCCCAGTTGTTAATTCTTTCAAGTGTTTCCTGTGCAGTTTGATTTTTGCTCATGAACTGTTTGCGTACCCCATGTCTTCAAGAGTTTCAATTACTTTCTCCTCCAGGACATTTAGTGCTTCTGTTTTAATGCTTAGATCTTTAGTCCATTTGTACTTTAACTTAGTCCAAAGTGATAGACCTGGGTCAAGTGTCAGTTTTCAGCATTTAGAGTGCCAGTTTTTCCAGTACCATTTGAAAGAGGCTGTCTTTCTTCCAGTATGCATGTTTGGCCCCTTTGTCAAAGACAAGATGGCTGCATGTGTTTACAGTTGCATCTTCATCTTCTAATCTATTCCATTGACCCTCAGGTCTATTTTGTTGCAGTACCATGCTCATTTTATCACAGTAGCTTTGTAGCATAATTTCAAGTCAGAAATTGTAATGCCTTCTGCCTTGTCTTTATTTCCCAGGATTGCTTAGGCTAGCCTTGGTTTTTTTCTGGTTCCAAATAAATTTTAGGAATGATTTCTCTTGATCTCTGAGGTATGTTGGTAGTTCTCTGATGGATATTGCATTAAACTGTACAACAATTTTGGGAGTATGGCCATCTTCACAATGTTGGATCTTCCTATCTAGGAACAGGGAATATCTTTACATTTTCTGAAATCCTGTATGATCTCTTTTTTTTAGAATACTGTAATTTTCATTTAATAGATATTTTATTTCTTTAGTGAGATTAATTTCTAAGTATTTCATTTTCTGCAGTGCTATTTTAAAAGATATTATTTCTCTTATTTCTCTTTCAGCGTGTTTGTTATCTGTGTAGAGGAATACTATTGAGTTTGTAAAATGCTATCTACTGAATTTGTAGCTTGGTGGAGTATTTTGGGTCTTTGAAGTGGAGTATCATGTCATTTGCAAATAGTGATAGTTTAATATCTTGTTTACCTATTCTTATTCCTTTTATTTCTCTGTCTTATCAAATGGCACTAGCTAATGATTCCAGAACTATATTGAATAGGAGTGGTGATAGAGGACATCCTTGTCTTGTCCTTGATCTGACAGCAAAAGATTTCAGTTTTCCTCCATTTAGAATTATGTTAGCAGTTGGATTGTCATAAATGGCTTTTATCAGATTGAGGTACAGGCCATCTATTCCGGTTTTCTGTAGGACTTTGAACATGAATGAGTGTTGGACTTTGTCAAAACCCTTTTTTTTTGCATCAATTGAGATGATCATGTGGTTTTTGGATTTGGCTCCATTGATATAGTGTATTACATTTATAGATTTGTGTATGTTGAACTATCCTTGCCTCCCTGGGATGAATTACATTTCTAACGTTAGCCTTGTTACTGATATTGAAACTATCCTAGGAGGTATCTGACCCACAGGATGTCTCACTGTCATTTTCATATTTCTCTTGCTGGCAAGTTGTCCAGGGCAATGGAAGAAGTGCAGATGTAGGTTCACTCCCCCTACTGGCATCACAGTCCCAGGAACAGTAGAGCGAGGATGGTGCATGTCCCTCTTCTCTACTCATTGGTACTAGCATTTCCAGGCAGCAGAAGAAGTGCAACTTTTCTTTCATTTTGAATGAAATGGTTCATTACAATAATATGTTCATCAATGAGGTTTTCCTCCTTTTATTTCTTTGTCCCTTCCCTGCCAAAATCCTTAATCTTGATAAATCCAACTATCTTCTCCATTCATGTCTATGCAGCTGAGCATTGGTGATGGATGTCACACAACAGAGATTGGCTCCACTACAAACCCATGATATTGCTCTTAATCCTGCTGTTTTCATTTGGGCAGTTCACTGTCTTATCTCCGTGAGGCTACTTCCTCCAAGTTCTAATCCTTCCAGTCTTCTCTGTGTCTCTTCAAAATGCTGCCTACTCTAAAGCTCCCCTTTTACTCTAGCAGCTACTTATACCTTATTTCATATTCCAAATAGATAAATTAAGGACATTATCTCACCTTCTGATTTTCTTAATTTACAAATTTATTGTTTAACTGATAAGCTTCATATAACTTTAGTGTAAAAAAAGTCAAAACAATGAAACCAAGCCAGTATATCAAAGTCCAGGCCCTTCCAGATTCCAAATACAAGAGCACTGGACATTATACATCCCAATTGGAAGAATAAGACAAAAATATGAATGAAACCATGACCTTTCTGAAAACAAAGCTTTCATATAACTGAAGGATCCATCAATCCTTCCTGGGATGACTTAACTGCCTTTACAAGTAGAGGGAGAAGGGGTTAGGGAGTGGGGATAGGGTGGCTAATGATGAGAGAGGAAGAAGAAAAATGAAACCCAGAACAGAATAGAATCCAATTCCAGAATAGAATCCAACTCAAAATGGGTTTAAGAAAAAGTAAACAAAAAAGACAGGGGTAAAGTCTCCCTGAGAATAGCCAGGGACACTTACAGAAATCATAAGAATGCCAACAATACTTAAACCCCTTTCTTAAAAAATAAATAAATAAATAAAAATATATATAGTATTTTACTCTAAATGAATTTATGTCAGCTGTCAATGAAAAAAATGTCACTAATGCACTGTGGACAGCTTTTGCGATGTAAATCCATGCTCCCCTACTCTTTGTTTTTATGTGCTGAACGTCAACCTAGCAGTTATTACAACAAATGTTATTTTATAGTCTAAAGCTCAAACTCACTTTAGCAATTTTGAAACTGACTTGAGTACAAACCAAATAAAATTTAAATCCTGATAATGTTCCCCATAGGACTGTGGGGACACTTGAGCCTTCACCTGCATTGCAGATCCTTTTCCTTCAGGTGCTTCTCTAAGTTGTCCAGGTTGTCTTCAGCTGCACACTCAGTCTTCGGCTCCCTAGGGTTCTTCCTGTGCTGGTATGGTTGTAGCAGCAGCAACAGCTGCAAGGGTTCCAGCAAGCACAGCAGTTGTAGCCACAGCCTTTTCCTTCTTGTGTTTTTTGTGCTTCTTGTGTTTCTCATTCTTTTTGTGTTTCTTGGACTTCTTTTTCTTCCCACCTCCTTCCTGATTGGAATTCTGGGCTAGAGATGGGGTTGGCGTGGGGCTCTTAGCCTTCCTGGCTAGCACTGCGGGGGACCAGTTTGTGGAGGATGACTGAAGCTGGACAGGGGCTGGGTATTGGGGGCTTCTTAGTTTCTACCTCTGGAGACTCAGAGACCAAGAAAACGGAACCCATCTTGCCAACTACGGGCTCTGTGAGGCAGCCTTTTTTATCTTTGTAAGTTCTGGAGTTCTGGAGACTCTTCGAATAGGCCTTGTACTCTGAGATGGGGATTGACTTTTTTGGGGTAAGGCCAATGTTCCTCTTAGCGAGGATGGAGGACTTGAGGTCTGAGGAGCTGGGCCGCGGGGAGGGAGAATGCCATTTGTTTGGCTGCAGTGACCTAGTATGCCTGGGAGCAGGGCTGGGAGAGACCCTTTCCTAGGCTTCAGTAAGATGGAAGGTTGCTGGGGAGCTTCTCTGTTTGGGGGGAGAGCTGGCACTATGGTGGTAGGGATGGTGATGCCTTTCTCTTAGGTGGGGTAGGGGTGAAGCTGTCCCTGTTTTTGAAGGTGAGAAGGAGAGCATCTCCTCTGAATGGGAGGAGAGTGTCTTCTCGGTAAAGGTGAGTGCCACAGAGGGGGAAGTGAGGGAGTGCCTAGCGGTGGTGTGGGGGATCTGCGCTGCCCAGGGAGGAAGAGCTGATGAGGGTGAACAGCGAATTATAGCTGGGTGGAAGGGAGGAAGGGCTTAGCCTTCATCTGTCAGGAGGGGAGTCTCTTTCTGGCTCACAAGGGATTGGGTCAGTGGTCTTCAGAGGAAGAGGAGGAGCCACAGTCAGATGAAGACTGCTGGCTCTGCCATCTGTACTGGAGTTTCTGCTGCACATAATCAACTACCTCCATTTTGCCACCTTTATCTTCTTCAGATTCAGATAACTTTTCTAGGCTTTGTTGCTGGTGATGGCGATTTTCTCTTCTCAGTACCTTTATATTTTGTCGCTTTACCTGAAGTTCCCCATGGAGACACAGAAATATGGCCTTTTCTTGTATGGCTTGACCACTCGGGTGTTGGGGAATAATGAGTTTTTGATGTTGGAGTTTTTGATGTTGGCGGGGCCTGTGCCTTCGCCTCGTAGGACTTGCTGAAGGAGATAACCTACAAGCTTTTCGAGGGGTGCTGGATGTCCTCTTGGGAGGTTTCTTCGGTGGTGACCAGAAACTAGATGAGGAGGATGAGCTGCTTCCATACAGTGATGCTGATGACTGCTTCCTTTGTGTTACTGGAGCTCTTCTCCAATTCCTTGGGGGCGGCGGTGTTCATTGTGGTGAGGTTCTTCAAGGAGATGGTCTTCTTCTTGGGGTTGGCTGCCTTCTGGGTGAATACGATCTTGATCAGGACCTATCGTGCCTTCTTGTTCAAGTATGCAAAGGAGAGCAAGAACAGGACCGTGACCTTAATTTGGAACATGACCAAGGATGGTGGCCCTGTCTTTTTTGGCATTATTATTTTTTTTTTTTTGGAGAAGGTTCTTTAGGTTCTGGCATGGGTTCGGGCTTGGGAACTTTCAGGATGTCACTAGTAGATGTGGCCTCTTGTACTGAAGGCTCTTTTACTTTCACTGAAGGTTCAGGGAGCTCCGGAGTTTTTTCCTTCTTGTCTGGAGCAGGGGAAGGAATCTGGCTCTTTGTTCTGTGTCAGGGAGATGGAGAATGACTACGCTTCTAAGAGAAGGAGATATGGATTTTGTCCTTTTGGGCTTCGAGCCCTCTCCTTTTTTCTCTGTGCTGCTTTCTTTTTCTTCTTAATCTCTTTCGTCATCCTCTTGACTTTTTATCAATGACAATTTTTCTTGTTCAATCTGTCTCTGTTTTATTCCTTCTTTCTTTAGTTCTCAGAAAGCAGAAGGGATTCCAGCAATGTTTTCTTGTGCACTTCACAGCAGGGGCCAAAGTTCTCCCATAAATTCTCCAGCATTTTTCCCATTCAAAACCTAGTCAGGTTGATTTGCATCCTTTTGGAATCTGGTTTCTTCACTTCCAGATTCCAAATATGAATATGAACTCAAAACATCATCTTCAAATCCAAGGATTTCTGTTACTTGTTATCCAAGGCTTTATAACCTCCAAATTTACTTTGCGCATGTCAACCTTTTCTCCTAGGCATTCATCAGATTTCAGCTGCTTCAGTAGTTCCTTGTATGCTGCTGAACCAGTTATCCTGTTCTGCCCTTATTACACGGAAGACTCCCACATCCCTCTTGCTGCCTTGCTCAGAGATCACACCTATCCCTCCCCACTTCTAAGTTTGCTCCACAGTGTGCACCCCTGTCTGTATTTCTTCTGTTACTCTTCTATAGATCTTTTTACCTAGGAGGTCCTATGTGCATCATAAGAATAATGTGAATGGTGTCCTATCATTTCTTTTTCTAAGTCTGTTAATGATGAAAGTAAGCTCTTAGAGTGTTTGCACTCTTCATGATGTGACTAAAAGTATTTATCTAGGAGAGAGGAGAAAATCCATGCCCTTTGTTATATCTCTAGATTAGAGTTTCTGTGTACAGAATAAAACAATTTTTTTAAATTTATTTTTTGTATTTATTTGATGCAGCATCTTACTACACAGCTTAGGTTCCTAGCAATCCTCCTGTCTTAGTCTACCCAGTGCTAGGATTACAGGCATGAGCTAACATGCCAGATTTTGGTGACTGGCATGATCCAGGGCTGGCACAGCATGTAGTATTAGGGATTAAACCAAGGTCCTTGCACTTACCAAGCAGGTGCTTAGACCACCAAGTTATCTCCCCAGCCCAAATAATAAAGACTTACCCATTCCTCATTTATCTCATCCTGTTCTTTAGGCCTAGGCCTATTGTTCAGAGAACAGGTGCCATCTTCTTTTGTTGTAACTACCTGATCTCTCTGTGTTGTGGTGGGGATGGTGCTGCTGGAGCCTTGGTAACATAAGGAAGTATAATATACATTCTCACTGGAAAGTGAAGGTTTGCCCTAATCCTTATCAGCTTTAGCATGGACCCAAGTTCCTGCACTACCCAATATTACTCCACTCCCAGCAGGTATTTGGAGAGACCTACTATACAAGACATTTCTACAGCAAATAGCTTGTCTAGTTAATGCAGGGTGAGTTTGTGGCAAGCTGAGGAAGAACTCTCTGGCTTATACCTCTTCCTGGTTTCTAGCCTTTATGTACTCCACCTAAACATTTCTCCCCTTAGCCTTCTTCCTCTCCTCCCTACATATTACATACACTATTACCCATTGCCTCCACAGCCTGAGTGTTGGCACTGGCACACAATAAATATGCTCTAGCTTCAGCACCATGTCTACAGTGGATTGTTGGGTAGAAAGTCACATCTCATGCTACTTAGGCATTAATAGGCTATGTTACATTTTTAATATCTTATTTTTTAGTTTCAAATACCTTATGAACATTTAGTTCTATCATTTAACATATCAGTATTTTATTCAATTATTTTTATATTTTAAAGAGAATAAAAAACAAAAACAATACAAAATTTCAAAACAAGATGATAGAAAATTAACAATGATTGGTATATTACATATTGTTATCTTCAAAGTAGTTGCTCAGATTACCAGGTATAGGGCTGGGTATTTAGCTCAGTGGCCCAACCCCAGCCTGGAAAACACAAGGTCCTGGGTTCAATTCCCAGTACCAAAATAAAAAAAAAAAAACATCATTTCAGATTATCAGATATAGGCATGCAAGATTGATCAAACTACTATATCATAGTTGAAGTGCAAGTAATTTATTTGGGAGTGATCCTAGGAAGTAAATGAAAGGAAGTTGTAAAAGTCAGGAGGGGCAAAAATATCACTGAAGAGTACGTTAAGGAGCCTATAACTACCATTGTACTGCTTGATATATTATGTCAACTTGAGAAGTTTAAAAATTTAATTAAATGGACTCAGCAGGGAGCCAGGGTTCTTACTTTGTAAATGTCCTCATTCTATGCAAGAGGAGAACATGGACACTGTATGAGTTCTACACTCCCACTCCAGGGTAGCCTGTTTATAATGTAAGAGAGGCTTGCTAGAAGCCACAGCTGGTACCCCTCCTTTCTCTCTCTCCTATTTTCCTGGCTCTCTGCCATGTGCTACTATACCTTGGAGTCAGCTGAGTATGGACTGAAATCTCCACTAACTGTGAGGTAAATAAACCTTTGCTTCCTTAACTTTTGGGTGTAAGGTATTTTGTCTCAGCAACAGTGAAAAGAAACTAAAATAACCATGGATGGTGGAGGCACAGGCCTAGCAAGATTCTTTGGAAAAAACGTGGGAAATAACTCTGGACATTAGCAAGAGAAAATGATACAAATTCATTTATCTTCCCCCACTGTTTGTGCCCCTGGTCACTTAATGCTCTACAGTGCAAGTTATACTGGTTGGCCAGGTCTAAGTGTATGTAATGCCAAAGTATAAGAAGCATGGGAGGCAAGAATCTTAGCAGCTGGAAACTGTACGTTAGGTACAAGTGA
>PVKA01015806.1:13730-49326 GCA_004027165.1 Ctenomys sociabilis
TTTGCACCACTAGGGATTGAACTCAGGACCTGCGCTTGCCAGGCAAGCACTTATTCTACTGAGCTATCTCCCCAGCGGTAGAAATCAGAATTTTCATGTTTTAAAGATTTACAATAAAATCATGCCACTTGACTTTTAGATTATTCTCTCTCAGGAAGAGGCAGACCTAGTTTTGTTATCACAAGGAAACACAAACCAGCAACCAGTCTCACTTGAGAATGACCCAGTAAAAACCTGGGGAATGTGCCTCAATCTGAAAAGCAACACAAGAGCTCCTCTCCAAGGACACTGAGGGGAGGATAAATGTGGTTGGGTCATCACAGGGAATGAATGATTCCTTTTCAAAGACTAGGATGTTCCAGGCAGGATCTATGTCAAGATTAGTGAATTATATGACCTTAAACCAAATTTTTTTCATTTTGAAATAATTCTAGGCATGTAGAAGATTTGCAAGTACAGAACAAAATGTGCACATACACTTTATATGGCTTGCTTATTATAATGTTAACAATATTGTACACAATCATACTTGTAAAAAAAAAGAAATTAGTATTGAAACAATATTAACTAAACTGTTTATATTTTTATATTTTATAATTTTCTTCATTAACATTCTTTTACTAGACCAAGATGAATGTTGTACTCAGTTGTCATGTTTTATCCATCTCTTCTAATCTATGAGTTTTCCTCTGTCTTACTTTGTCTTTCATGGTGGTTTCTGTTGTTTTTTGCAGTCCTGGGACTGAACTGAGACCTTATGCTTACCAGGAAGGCCATGGTGTTTGAAGAGTTCTTATAGGTCAGTATTTTTTTTTATATTGTTCTTCAGTTTGAATTTGTCTGAAATGCCATCATGCATAGTTAGATTGGAGTTATGTATTTTGGAGCAAAAAATTAAAAGTGAAGTTGTAATCTGTTTAGTGCACCATATCAGGAGGTGATAGTATATGAAAAAATTTCTCTAATGTAAAGTTTCTATCTTTGTCTTTTAAGTATCTTGGAAGAATACTTGGTCTTTGAGGCTCCCTATTTCCCACTGTATTTTGCCCAGACCCCTTAGTATCCAGCAATGGCTCCTGCCTATCATTTTATTATTAGGTTGTTTGCCTAAAAATCTGTTGAGTTGCACTAGTGATGGGAACAGGCTGATCATGGTAAAGTTCTGTTTCTTTGTAGAATTGGAAGCTGTTGTATCCTGCTTCTGATGGTTTGAGGATGTTATGGCCATGAAAATTCCTGGATAGAAGATGGAGATAGAAGATTCTGGTAAGAAGATGGAGCTTTAAAAACAATACCGAACTTCATGCTAACTAAAAATTTGGAGCTGAATAATTAAACAAATAAGACAGCAACCATATGTATACATGATTTTGTGCAGTATACTTTTATTACATTAATTTTTATCTGTAATATGGTAGTCCTTTATGAAGGATTCTTATATGCCAAGAAAAATCCCACTATTGTGACATCTTACTGAATTTTTCTATATTCCTGTGCCTTTATGTAGAGCTCAAACAAGAAGTCTGAGCATTGTTGGTTTGTATTTTGTGTCTATGCAGTTACATGAGATGGATAGAAAGAAAGCTGTGTCTCTGAGCAGCTGTAGTTAGAAAAATGTATTCCTTGCCTCTTTATTTAATAATTCTGCAGAAATCCCTGCACCCAAGACTAGCTAAATGGAGCCAGTGATTACTTTCTGTGTATTTTGCTCTCATATTTAGGATAATGTATTGTTTCTGTGCCTGTAAGTATCTGTACTTACACTTAGCAAAAAGCAGTGAATCCCAGAAATTGTCAAGGAAAAATCTTCTGCTATTTTGTATTTTTGTACATCCTGGTTTGGAATGTTGGCTAAAAGAGTCCAAAAAATACCCATCTCCTTTTCCTAAAATGCTCCTGTCATTGATTCTAGTACTTCTAAGCAAGATAACATCAAAGGGTTTCACAACATTTGTCTTAAGACTAAGACCGTTCCAGAAGAAAGTTCCCTTTTAACTTCTGATATTTTCATTTACTTTGGTCTAATTTTATTCTTTATGTCTTGTGAAATTTATAACATGATCAAACATGTTCCCTTTGTATAGTGTTGATAATATTGTCTTTATAATTTCTTGGTTGTTGGATTTTTAAGGGTGATTTCTGTGAAGAATCTTTTGAAAAATCTCTAATTTTCAGAAGAATCAGTATACTTTTTTACCATATGAAAAGTAGAGGTTTGCGGTTTTTGTGTTTTGTTCTTTGAGACAAGGTTTTTCTATGAAGTACCTAGCCTGGTACTCACTGTTGGGCCACACTGGGCTGGAACTTATGGTGATCCTCCTGCCTCAGCCACTGTAATACTAGAATTACTCGTGTGAGATACCACACCTAAATTTTTTTGTAGTTCAAAATATTTAAGTTGATTTTCATTACATAGCACATCCCTTACTACTTTTGTAATCTACGTGTTTTAAAAGAAGATAACTCTTTAAATATATTCATGTTTGAAAGTATACATTTAAAAGTTTTAAGGGCTGTGGCGATGTTCAGTGGAATAAGCGCTTCCCTGGCAAGTACAAGGGCCTAAGTTCAATCCCTGGTTCTGCCAAAAAATGAAAAAATGATAAAGTTTTATTTTTTAGTAAACATAAACATTAAAATACAAATAAAATAATTCTATGACAATTTTATATCAATAAGTGATAAACTTACTGAACACCAGGTGGCACTCTTGCTCCACCCTAAATAAAGGCAACGTCAAACCAGAAAATGTGAAAGATTAATGTAATGCTGAATTTTGAGTGGTAAAACATTTTCACCAGCAGGGAAGATTTATATCCTCTAATTAAGCAATAAAACATGAGATGGGATTCATCTTGATAGTAGAAAGGGGAAAAAAAACTGATTGGCTTTAATTACTGAAAGAACAAGGTAATAGTTCAAAGCATGGCTGCCAAGAATGAAGGAATTAGTGCATGGGGCTTGCCTTGTCACTGGTAATGTAAAGTACGGGCTTTATTAACTTCACACACACATCACTTATTCCATGGTTTAGTTTACATTATTAAATTTAGTACAGAAGATGAAAGTATTTTCTCCTAAGTTTTGTCAGAACTATGACGCTAAAGGTAATTAAATACAAACTAGAAATCACTATATCTTTAAATTGTCCTACCAGAGAATAAGTACCTACTTTCTTAAGCTCATTCCTTTCCATAGTTTATAGAACAATTGAATTTCATAAGTAAGAAACAAAAGTTAACTTTTAAGGATTTGTACTTGAAAACATATTATTTACATTTCAGTTTTAATCCCTAACATTTATTATGTACACACTAGCACATGCACTGCAGAAAGTACTATTTGTATGTCTTTACTTATTTAATTCTGTCAATAAAACTATCATGAAGTGGTCTTCAATAAAGTTTTACATACCAAAGACTTTTGTTTTTCTTTGTTCATTTTAAAAATAATTTATTTGTTTTATTAGTACATATCTTCAATTCATGCAGTTTACAGTCATCTTGCACAGTGGTTCTATGTATATGTTATAGTTTCTTTTTAAAAAATCATTTATTTATTTGTTTAATGGTTTATTTGGAACAGGGTCTCACTCCACAGCTCAGATCCAGTGATCCTCTTGCCTCAGCTCCCAGCACTAGGATTACAGGTGTGCACTACCACGCCCAGTTTTGGTGGCCACTCAGCCACACCTGCATGAGGTAGTGGGGACCAAACCTGGGTGCTTGCCAGGAAGGCACTTAGACTGCAGAGCCAACTCCGCAGCACCCTATAGTTTCTTTTTTAACCCTCTACCCCCTTTACTCCCACTTCCTCTGGTTTTCCCCTCTCCTTTTTCATTTTTGTTGATATCTTTTATCTTCACTAATATTATGGCACATGGTATTTACATTAATTGGGGTTGTTAGGTTCTTGTACATGGCTTATCTTTATTCTTATTTTCCCTTTCCATCCTCCTTACCCCTTGTCTTTGTTCCTTTGGACCTCTTTCCACCTCTTTTCCCCTTCTATCCATCTTTTATTATTTTCTTTGTTTGTACTTTGCCTCACTCAAATGAGATACCATACAATATTTAAGATTGTGTGTCTGGTTTATTTCACTCAATATTATGCTTTCCAGGTGCATCTATTTTGCTACAAATGTCTTAAATGTGTCATTCCTTATAGCCAAGTACTATTCCATTATATATAGAAACCACATTTTCTGTGTCCAGTCTTCTATTGATAGGTATATAGGGTGTTTCCAGGATTTAGCTATTATGGATTGTTCTGTCAAAAATATTGGGATACATATCTCACTGTAGTATGATGACATAAGCACTTTGGAGAAGATCGTATCAGGGTAATAGCTGGGTTGTATGGAATTTCTAATATCAGTTCTTTGAGAAATCTTCGTATTGATTTCCATAATGGCTGTACTAGTTTGATTCCTACCAACAGTACAGGAAATTTCCATTTTTATCACAGCCATGCCAAGATTTGTCATTATTTGATTTCCTAATGGTTATCATTATTTCCGGAGTAAGATGGAATTTTAGCATTATTTTAATTTGTATTAATTAATGGGCAAAAGTAATGAACATTTATTACTATATGTGTTGACCATTTGGATTTCTTCCTGTGGGAAATGTTTGTTCATTTTTCTTGCCCATTACTTTTTCTTTTTTAATTTTTGTTTTATTGAAGTACAAATATCAATGAGACATTTTTAAGATACCTCGACAAGATGGATTTGATAAATTAATACATTGCAAACTGTTTTCATAATGTTTTGGCATCCTATAAGGTGCATACATGATATTATACTTACAGACATTATTATACCGTATGTCTCTTATTACTAAATAGAGTGTAGCTGTTTGCGTATCTTATTTTTTATACCTGAATTACATCAAAGATTTAATAATTAATACTTTCTACCTTGTTATTTTCCTAGTGGTTGTCTATAGTACTAGAAGCCGACATAATATCCTGTCCAACCACTATTAGTGCAAATCTTGCCTCTCATAGGATTATGTAGAAGTATGGCGTTATCTATCCCAACTGTACTGTCTATACACACACATCATGATTTTCCCTTTCTATACCCCTTTCTTTGTCTACACCTGTCAAAGATGGGCACTCCATTGTCATTCAGCTAACTTAGGTGCTTGAACTCGACAACACAATCCAACACAGTCCAGCATTCCACAACAATAGTGAGTTATTCGAAGAAGTTGTCGACCATAGCCATTTACAGCTCAGCTTAATATTATGGCCCTACGATGAATACTTCAATTTTATACTTTTCTGATGGATGGTTAAGACCTAGATAGAACAAGACTTATATACCAACACATGTACTTTATGTTTCTTATGTAGTCAGTGAAGTCCCCTCAGGTTTTATCTTGTAGTCCTGTACATTATTCTGTAGATCCTTTGTCTGTGTTATCCATGTGGATGAGTCATGGCCAATGCTTGACTAGGTTGCTCTCTGTGAGAGCTTGAGTGAAAGTTTTCTCTCCATGTGACTCTCCCAAGGCACACTATAGAACTTCGTTCTCTTTCCTCTGTGGCTCCATAATCTCCTTGTTCAGAAAATTTGGAGCTCAACTGAGTTTCATGATGTTGAAGTACAGGTTCTCCTATGTCCTGAGTCTTTGCTGACCTTGAAAGGCTAGGGCCAAAATGTTGGCTGGCCTTGTGGCTCTTCTATTTCTCCATCTCTGATTTGTGAACTTAGGTTGTTAACCATCCAGAAGAAAAGCTGATTAGTATCCTGCAGCATATGCCATTCACTTTGCCTTATCTGACTCAATTGATTTTAGTTGTTGTTGTACGTTTCCTTTTGTATTTCTGCTTTTCGCTTGTTATACTAAGGAGACTATACGATATTTACACATGTGTGTCTGGTTTATTTCACTTGTGAATATATGTTCAAGTGGCATCCACTTCAGTATAAATGCTTCAAACTTATCATTCTTAATAGCTGAGTAATACTCCATTATATAGAAATACCATATCTATTTCAACCATTCCTCATGTGATGGACATCTTGGTTGTTTCCAAGATTTTGCTATCACACACTGCACTGCTATAAACATAGGCACACATATATCACTATGATACAATGTTTTCATTTTCCTTTGGGAAAATTCCCAGTTGGGGGATAGCCGGCTTGAATGGGATTTCTAGTCCTACTCTTTTGAGGAGTCTCCACACTGACCTCCACAATGGTTGTACCAGTCTACATTCCCACCAGCAGTGGAGAAGTATTCCCTTTTCCCCACAACCTCTCCAACATTTGTTGTTGGTTGATTTCCTTATGATAGCCATTCTTTCTGGAGTGAGATGGTATCTCAGTGTTGTTTTTATTTGCATTTCACGGATGACTAGCAATGTGGAGCATTTTTTTCATATATTTATTTGCTTCTTTAATTTCGTCCTCTGAGAAGTGTGTATTCATCTCAGATGCCCATTTCTGAATTGGGTCTTTAAATTTGAGGGCCCTGTTATATCTTAGTTCTTTATATATTCTAGACAGTAGTCCTCTGTCTGATTGCTTATTAGTTAGGATTTTTTCAAAATTTGTGAGTTGTCTTTTCACTCTGTTAACAATTTCTTTTGACACGCAGAATCTCCTTAAGAAGAGTTGATCCCAGTTGTTGATTCTTTCAAGTGCTTCCCATGTGAATATATGTTTGTTCATGAACTCTTTACCTACTTGTATGTCTTCAAGAGTTCCTCCTACTTTCTCTTCCAGGAGATTAAGTGTTTCTGTTTTAATGTTTAGATCTTTAATCCATTTTGACTTTAACTTAGTGCATGGTGATAGCGCTGGGGCAAGTTTTAGTTTTTGGCATGTACAAAGCCATGATTTCCAGCACCCTTTCTTAAAGAGGCTATCTTTCTCCCAGTGGGCTTGTGTAGCCCCTTTGTCGAAGATAAGATGGCTGAGTGTTTTCGTAGATGCCCTGCATCTTCTAATCTATTCCACTGATCCTCAGGTCTATTTTGTTGCCAATACCATGTTGATTTTATCACAGTGGCTTTGTAGTATAATTTCAAATCAGGAATTGTGATGCCTCCTGCCTTGTCTTTAATGGCCAAGATTGCCTTTGCTATTCTAGGTTGTCTGTGGTTCCAAATAAATTTTAGCATTGATTTCTCTATGTCTGGGAGGTATGTTAGTGGCAGTTTGATAGGGATTGCATTAAATCTGTACAGCAATTTTGGGAGTATGGCTATCTTCATGATGTTGGTTCTTCCTATCAAGGAGCATGGAATATCTTTCCATTTTCTGAAATCCTCTATAATCTCTTTTCTTAGGGTGTTGTAATTTTCCATGAAAAGATCTTTGATTTCCTTGGTTAAGTGAATCCCAAGGTATTTCATTTCCCGCAGTGCTATTGTAAAGGATATTGTTTCTATTGTTTCCCTTTCAGTGTGCATGTTATCTGTGTAAAGGAATACTATTGACTTTTGAGTATTGATTTTGTATCCTACTATGCCACTGAATTTCCGTATCAGTTCTTGTAGTTTCTTGGTGGAATTTTTGGGGTCTTCCAAGTAAAGTATCATGTCATCTGCAAATAGTGATAATTTAACTTCTTCTTTACCTATTCTTATTCCCTTTATTTCTCCCTCTTTTCTAATGGCTGTTTCTAAGGATTCCAAGAGTATATTGAATAGGAGGGGTGATAGAGGACATCCTTGTCTTGTAAAAATATGGAACGCTTCACGAATTTGCGTGTCATCCTTGTGCAGGGGCCATGCTAATCTTCTCTGTATCATTCCAATTTTAGTATATGTGCTGCTGAAGCGAGCACCTTGCCCATTTCTTGAATGGATCTTTAATTTTAGGTGATCTACATTTCTTAGTTCTTTGCATATCCTTGATATTATTAGTCTTTTATTTGAGAAGTAACGAGTAAAGTTGTCTCACATTCTGTAGGTTCTCTTTTCACCTTACTGATTCCTTTTGCTTTATTCAGAAGCCTTTTAGTTGGTTATGATCCTGTTTGTTGATTCTTGCTGATATTTGTTATGCAACTGAGGGTTTTTTTTAAGGAAATCTTTTCCTACATCTATGTCTTCAAATGTTCTATCTGTTTTATCATCCAGAAGGTTAAATGTTTCTGTTTCAATGTTTAGATCTTTGATCCATTTTGACTTTAATTTAGAATATAGTGAGAGATAAGGCTCCATTTCTATTTTTCTTCAAACAGACAACCCATTTTCCCTACTTATTGAATAGGCTATCTTTCCTCCAAAATGTACTTTTGGACATTTTTTCAAAGATCAAATAGGAAATGCCTGGGAAAGCTTCTGCATCCTAAATTCTGTTTCATTGAGCTATGTGTCTGTCTTTGTTTTAGTACCATGCCATTTTTATCACTACTGCTTTGTAGTATAGCTTGAAGTTAGATATTATTATGGTGCTTGCTTTGCACTTAGAGCTCAAAATTACTCTTGCTATTCTCGATCTTTTCTGGTTCCATATGAATTTGGGGATAGTTTTCTCTAAATTTGTGAAGCATGATGTTAATATTTTGATTGGGAGTGCATTGAATCTATACAACAGTTTTGAACGTATAGCTATTTGACAATATTGATTCTGCCTATCCAGGGGCAGGGGACATTTTTTCATTTTCTGATGTCCTCTTCAATCTACTTCTTCAGAGTACTGTAGTATTCTGTGTAGAGATCTTCACTTCCTTGGCTAATTCCTAATTTTAACTTTTCTTAGAGCTACTTTGAAATTATTTTCATAATTTCCTTTTCATCTCATTATTTATTAGTGTACACGAATGTTAGTGACTTTTTTGCGTGTTGATCTTGTATCCTGCCTCAGCATCCAGTCCTTTGGAACTATGGTGATGGTTATGATCCCAGACAATCATAGTACTGATGAGGAAGAACAAGTGGTTACAACAAGTATGACATCCAGGCTAGTAACAGTAACAGCCTAGAAATGACAAAATGTGATAACTCTTAATTTGATACCTTTAACCTTAGGAGCAAGATCTATAGTTACTCAATAAAACCCAATGTAAATCAGGAACTTGTGTGCAAGGAGTAAAAGTAGAGTGATTTTTCTCTGTAATGGGGAAATTTAAGAGTCATAGAGGACAAAACAGAGAAATCAATGAAGAGAAAATATAGTCAAAATAAGGCCAGAGAATAAAGGATGACCAGGAATGCTTTGGGAAACTGAAGAAGAGGGCAAGAGGAAAAAATGACGAAAAAAGCAAAAGATTATGAAAGCAAACCAGAAAGACTAGAGACAGTGGAGACGATGTGCACTCACATGAAGATATCACCAGATCAAGAGAGACAGTTAAGGAAAGGGGAAAAAGGCAAACAGAACAAAAATATATGTTTAAACAAAGAAACAACAACAACAACAAAAAAGAACCAAACCCACCCAGGTCCAAAAAGGAAAATGATACACACAAACAAAAAAAGAAAGAAAAAAGCAAACAACTAAAATTCCTCTGGTGTCCCCTGTTCTACATAGCATCCAACTCAGAGCCCCACTGTGCCTGCAATAGGATGAATGCTAGATATGGGACTGATCTCACCATCCAGATATGTGGCCTATGGCCAGTCTTTAGTGAACAGCTTTCTGGAGGCCCTGTCCACATCTCTTTACTGTGTCTGTCTCTGCATTGTTCTTTTAGCTGTGGCACCCTCACACAGAGACACTCAAGGCTGTTCTGAGCCCCATGCACAATTGGGTCCTCCTGGACTTTGCAAAGCCAGCTCTTTCCATTGGCTCCCTTGACGCTCCTCTTCCTTGTCCCACATGGTGGCCACAAGCCGGAAGGTGTGCCTACTTCCTGGCCCAAGTGTTCTTGTGCCCCTGGAAGCTGGTTGCAGGTGAGGGAAGTCTCATTTTCCACCCCTTGTTCCCATTGCTACAGGGTTGCAATAATGTCCGAGGTCCAAGTCCTTCTCTTGTGCCAGTCACAGGACAGGAGGGGTCATATTGTTTCACTAGCAATCTTCAATGCCACAGCTGGTTCCTAGCTTTGTCAGAGGATCCAGTTAGCAGTTATGGTGGACAGAGGGGAAAGAAGAAAAAAATGAAACAAAATGAAATGAAATGAAACATAAAATAAAATTCGAAGCCCATCAGGAAATGAGCAGTCACTAGCCCCTGTGCATGCCAGAAAAATTTGTTGCCAGGCTTCAGTGTCTTCTGCAAGAAATCAAAAGAGGTGAGGGGCCTGATATTCCAGATCTATCCTGTGTGATTTGAGTTTGCCATATATTTGTAGTCATAAATGTTTTTTGGGAAAAATTCCTAGGAATGACAGTTCCTGCTCTAATCCCACTGGTGATATGCCTATAGGCAGTACTATGGGCTGAGTTACTGTTTTGTAAAGCCCTATGCCTATGTTTTGCTTGATTAATTTTGGCACAAGGATATAGGTACCTCCTTGTATTCCAACTACCTGTGGGGTTTTAGTTGATTTTCTCTGAGAAACTCCAGTGTGTGTGTGTGTGTGTGTGTGTGTGTGTGTGTATGTCTGAGACAATGGAGAATACCAAGACATCTATTAAATCAGAGCCACTGGAGAAACAAATATACAAGAGCAACAACCTAGAAAACACATGAAATCATAAAAGAACATAACCTCACATTACTAACTAAATCAAGAAATGTACAAAAATTTAAACCAATGCAATGTCTGATGGGAACACAGATTAGACATTCCTATAGGAATTGCATATGGAATTCTCAAGTAACTTCTTTGCCAGAAAGTTTGAGTGCTCAAAGCCCAGTAACTCTCTGATCCCTCCACCACAACACTGAAGTTAACTCAGACTTGGGACTTCCTTCTGCCTGGTTGCAGGCATTCTAGCAGAGTCTGATCGAGTCTCAGGTCTTGGGCAAGGTACTCTTGCTGTCCCTCTCCTGGCTGTGATGGTGGTTCCAGCAGACAAATTCAGCAGCATGA
Organism: Ctenomys sociabilis; assembly: GCA_004027165.1. NCBI lineage: Eukaryota > Metazoa > Chordata > Mammalia > Rodentia > Ctenomyidae > Ctenomys > Ctenomys sociabilis. The sequence goes on from PVKA01015806.1 coordinate 24,677, forward strand.
AACTGTCCACTCAGTCAGAACTATTCCTCTGTACTCAATTCAACTATAGGAGTAATGGACTGATCCATTGTGCTATCTATCATGACTCATTCAAAAATAATTTACAGCAGGATCCTATTTTGGTCTCCTTTTATGTTAGAAGAAATCCACACTATGTTGTAAACAGCGTAACAACCCAAGTCTTGACCCACATTAATAGGCACTAAATGCTGCTGGTGAAAAAGCACTCAGCAGCAGTCTTATGCAGTCAGTTATGAAAAGGGGGCTGGGGCCAGCTAATGCCAAAGGGGGGGAAGAGAAGAAGAAAAGTAAAAAGGGTGGGGGGGGATTTCAAGTCCTCTGTTCAGTGTTATGGGAAGGGGAAAATAGGACAACGAGTCCTATTGATATCAAGGGTATTTTAATATATATTTAGAAAGGGATAACAGGGAAAATTGTGTACAAAATTGGTAGTGGGAAATGGAGATGGAAAAGATTCTATGATTGATATAAATATTAGAGAGAAAGTTTAAAGAGGGCGATTGAAAAGCTGGAGAGGAAGGAAAGGTAAAATTGAGGAGGAGTAAAACATAGGAGAGAGATCAGGTGAGCAGATATGTATAGAAGTCAGAGGGATATAAATGGACAGGAGAAAATTCCCTTACTCTCTATAAACTATTGGGAGAATAAAAAAGCAATAGTAAGCAAAGGATATATATATATATATATATATATATATATATATATATATATACTCTTTTTAAAATATAAAGAGTATATATATATATATATATATATACTCTTTTTAAAATATAAAATAATGGGATAAAAGTTGGGGTGGTAGTACAGAGGGGGTAGAATAATAGCAACGACTAAAAATATCTTTAAAAAGTAATATAAAAATCAAAGACTAGTAAAAGAAAATTTTTTATTGCTTGGAGATGGGACTGTATGAAGGAGCAGAGCCTCTGGAGGCCCACTTGAGAAGCAGAGGCCCTTCCTTCATTCTCCAAATGCATCTGATTCTGCAGGTCCTAGTCTCCACTTCTCGGTAAGCAGCACAGCTGGAGTTTGCTCTGCCTCCCAGCGGATGGCTACACAGCTGCTGTTGGCAGCGGCGTGCTGCATGGCCGCTCCTCTGCAGTAGTGGGCTGTCTTCTGTATCACTTAGCCCTGTTTTCTTCTCCTCTGCCAGGCCCATGATGGTTCCCATGAATCTTTCACTCACTTCAGTTCCTCCCCAATCTACTGTTTTCCAGACTCTGGGCACTCTGCAGGGAGAAGCTAAGTTGCTGCCACTCACTGCTGTGCCGTTTTCTTTTCCTCCACTAACAGGCTTTTTAAAATTCATAGACACTAAATTGCCATTCAATATTGTACACAGTCTTTTAGCAATTTTAGAGTACATTTTCAAACTTTGTAACTGATCAGAAACTGCCAGGTTAAGGCCTGCTTAGACAGAGTGCAGCGTCCGAAGTTTGATCCCTGGTGTGCTGCGGTAGCCTCATTCCGAAGCACCTGTAATCCCAGCGCTTGGGAGGCTGAAACAGGAGGATCCACTGCGAGTCTGATCTGTGTAGTGACACCCTGTAGACCCTGTACTAAATACGAGAGAGAGAGAGAGAGAGAGAGAGAGAGAGAGAGAGAGAGAGAGAGAGAGAGAGAGAGAGAGAGAAACTGCCAGTTTGATAGAATTCTATTCACAACTGCAATGAAGGAAGCAGACTGCCTCTATTTTTCTTTTGACTTCCACAGCACAACAAGCTTTCTATCGCTATAATGAAATACCTGAGCTTATAAATTTATAATGAAAAAAAGGTTTGAAGCTGGGGAGTTAGCTCAGTAAAATAATCACTTGCCTGCAAGTGCAAGGGCCTGAGTTCAATCCCTGGTTCCACCCTCTCCAAAAAAAAAGAAGAAAAAAGGTTTGTTTTGCTTCACAGCTTTGGTGTATCAATTGCCCTTTTGCTTTGGGCTTGGGGCAAGGCAGCATACTGTGGTGAGGGATGCATGACAAAGCAGAACTCACCTCATGGCCAGAATCAAAAGAAAAAGGTAAGGATCTAAGGTTGCGCAATTGCTTTCAGAGGCTTGTTCTCAATGATCTAAAACTCCTGGTAGGCATTACTTCCTTTTTTTTTCTCTAAATCATTTATTTATTTATTTATTTATTTATTTATTTATTTATTTATTTATTTATTTATTTATTTGATTGGTATAGCGTCTTGCTACACAGCTGGGACTCTAGTGATCCTCCTGTTTCAGCCTTCCCAATGCTGAGATTACAGGTTTTGGTGGCTGTCTCAGTGCACCCAGACTGGCACAGCATGAGGTACCTGGGATGAAACTCCAGTCCTTATCTTAGCAGGCAGGCACTTAGACTGCTGAGCTATCTGCCCAGCCCATAGGGGCCACTCCTTAAAGGTTCTATCATTTCCCAATAGGAGGTAGCAAAGGAATCCTGTAACACATGGTCTTTAGGGGAACATACAGCATGCAAGCTATAGCAACTAGCCCTTAATCCCTCCACCAAGTATTTTATTTTATTTTACTTTGCAGAACTGGGGATTGAACTCAGGCCCTTGTGATTGCCAGGGAAGCGCTATTCCATTGAGCCATCTCCCCAGACCCCCTCCACCAAGTATGAGAAAATTCTTAGAAATAGGAGCAGACTAGGAGGAAATACCTAAAACAATCGACACCAGAACTTTTCCCCCAAATGGCCCATCCAGATAAGTTTACAAAGTTCAAATAGATAGGCCTTACATACTTAGACTTCTAATTAGCTTCTAAGCCCCCTACTCAACCAACCACACGCCATTAGGTATTACCAGGAAAGTTGCCATAAAACACAGCATAAGGACAACAACTAACAGTAAACAGCAAGTTGGAGGAAACAGAGCTACTTAGGTAGGAAAAAAAAGAAAGAGCAAACCATACTTAATATCTTGTGGGTTAGAAAATATTGCAACTATGAAACAAGGAAATGATTGAAACAGAGCTTTGAAAATTAAAAATAGTAACAGGAGTAAGATATTCAATAGAATGTTAGAATATAAAATTAAGGCAATTCTCCATTAAGTAGAACAAATAACAAAGGCATAGAAAATGGTAATGAAAAATTAGAATAATTCAGCAAATCCAGTGTCTAAATACTAGAAGTTCCAGAAAGAGAGAATAGAGAAACCTGAAAACAGGAATATTAAGAGGACCAGGAATTAGACCTGGTTTATGATGGATAAAAATCAGACCAGGATTGGAATGAGGGGATTAGTTAAAATTTACCATGAGCGATCTTGTCAATAAGCTGAGACCCTATTTTACTTCTTCATCCAATGGACGGGTTGCATCCAGGTTCAGCTTCCCCTATGACCAATATTTCTGTTCTTTGCCAGAGGAGATGCTGTGTCTCTACAGATACCTCAGCTCTGTGAGCATAAGCAGCTGGGGCTCTCATATTAACTCCTGCACAATATGTCACCCATTGGCCAAACAACACAGTTCTCTCTCCTTAAAGCTAAGCTTGCTTTATACTTGTTTGCTAGTAGAGTGCATGGACATGGCCCGCTGGGATTTCCGAAGCTAAACTGTAACAATCCTTGCAACTTCGACTCAGGTTCCTTGGAATAATTAGAATAATTGGTCTTGGAACCCAATTTATGAGCTGGAAGAAAGTCCAGGTGGCCCTGTGGAGAGAAACTGAGCTCCCCTAAAAATTTCATTTGGGCTTCCAGACAACAGCTAATACAGTTTGCTGGCTGGCTAAGTACTGACAGCAGCTGCTGCTAACAACTGGGAAGAAAATGAATCATTTGAATGGTGATCTGCCAAGTCACTCTGACACTGTGTGTAGCAGAGATGATCTCTGTCCCTAAAAAATCCAGTCAAAATTACAGACTCAGGAGCATAATAAATGATCAGTACTAGTATGCTTTTATTTTTAAAAATGTGTCAATGTGGTGAATTGCACTTGTAGATTGTTCAATATTAAACACATATCCTTGAAAGAAATCCTTTTTTTTATTTTGATGTACTCCCAGAATTCAGGTTCCTTACTGAGTTTAATTATGGAAAAAATAGATTAACCAAGCAAATTAATTTAAATAAAATGCATAAAATATTTCACCTGCTTCCAAAAATTTTAGGCATCAGAGTGCCGTATCATTACATAGTGCACAGTGCTCCTAAATAGCAACACTGCATACAAGTTTTCCTTCTATTGCATAATTATTCTTCATAATATTGCATAATTAGGCTTTTCTGTAATTTAGAACACTTAATCCAAAAGAGCTAGTCTGTCATATCTTTTCGCTATTTTGAATGCTGCACCTAAAGTTCAAGTTTTTCCACTTGTCCTTTTTATGATTCAACATGGGGACTTAATTAGTAGCATTTCACTTAGAAAACAATTGAGGCTTCACTAATCTGAAATAATCAGATGTTGGGTTCCCTCTCCTTCCCTCTTAGTTTCTTCCTCTCTCTGTCATATTTGACTATTTCATTTTCTGAATGTAGTCAATTGTTTTTGCTAAAATTGGGAAACACAATGAGCCTTCAAAGATTTTGAGAGAGACAGAAAGATGGAGAGAGAGAGAGAGAGAGAATAAATCTGTAGGTTTTAATTTTCATACACACTGTTTAAGAGAGAACCTCCCCGTATATCTCCATCTCCCTTAACTCTTTTTTTTTTTTTTTTTGTCTTTTTGAGACAGGGTCTCGCTATGCAGTTCAGGCTGGCTTTAAGCTCACTTTGTAGCTCAGGCTGGTCTCGAACTCACAACAATCCTCCTGCCTCAGCCTCCCGAGTGCTGGGATTACAAGCATGCGCCACCATGCCCGGCCATCTCCCTTAACTCTTACATCCCATCTTCACACTCTACTAACTTCCCCACCCCCTTTACAGTGAGAGTCAGCCAAATAGCTCAGCAGATTAAAGTGGGGCCTGGGTTTCTATTCCTGGGCCTGCTGTGCCACCCCAGGGGGCACACAGGAGCCTGTAATCTCAACACTTGGGAGGCTGTAGACAGGAGAATCACTAGGAGTCCGATGTAGTAGTGAGATCCTGAACACACCTGCAGACCCTTCTTTAAAATACAGAAAAATAAATACATAAATAAATAAAGTGATGCAGTTTTAAACAATTTCCCTGGAGCTTTTAAGGTGGAAATGATGATGAACCCTCCCTTTCCTCCACCACCTTAACAAATTTTCTAAGAGTATAGAAGCAGTAGCAAATTCTTTCAGAAAGAAACTTCATTTCTAAGGTTTTTTTCAAAAATAGGTTCCTCTAAAAAATTACCTGCTTGAAAAAATTTACTGAAGATCCAAGCAGTGAGGGACCAGCATTTATCACCAGAAGTGACAGAAACAGAGAGCAGAGCTCTCTGCAGGGAAGCTGTCATTATGTAAATGTACCAATGTGACAGCTCTCTGAGGAGGACAAATGACTAGTCAGTGACTTCTTAATCAGTCTGTCTTTAGCAATAATAATCTAATCACTGGTCACCTAATTAAAAATGAAAAGAAATTAGTGCCTTTTCAAACACTGAGCTTCTAGAATCTCAGATCACAAAGTGTCATTAAGCACAGAGCCATCCGCTGTTTGCATGTCACCTCGTCACAGGCGGACCTGGTTTGAGTGCTCTTGGTATCATTCAGTTAATGTGCTGATTGGGATGATGTGTTGCCATGGGCATTTATGTGGTGTATGTATTCATTCAACATTCCTGCCACAAATGTTTATTGCAGGCTACTGTATGCCAGGATATATATCCCAGGGATATAAAGATGAATAGGACACTGTTCCAACACTTGGAAGATCTCACTGTGAGGAAAACATAGATAAATATTTAATCATGATACAATTTGACCAAGCTGTAAAATGTTGGCATCTCAACCAGAGTGAGTCCACAGAGTTAAAAATCCTTTAATTTTGAACATGTGTTCCATTTACCAAAGGTGCCACCATATCCTTTTGTTTTAAAATTAGATTGATTCGGCCAGCCAGATAGCTCAGTGGACTAAAGCACCTACTTTGGCAGAGTTTGATCCACTGTGTGCCATGTTGGCCCCTGACCCCAGGGCACGCTGAGACATTGATTAAGACTGGGTGTGGTGGGGCACGCCTGTAATATCAATGCTTGGGAAGCTGAAAACAGAGGAATCAGTAGGAGTCCAATCTGTGTAATAAGACTCTGTAGACCCTGTACTAAATACATTAAAAAAAAATTTGTTTGATTCATTCATATATGTTATCTGCCTGTTCCATGTAAGACTTAAACTATCCAAGAACAAGCACTACCCGCTAGTCCAGGGATATACTAATTTGTCACTGCCTCCTACATTTTATGCAGTGTGATTTCTGTCTACAGATCTCAGCCTTTTGCTCATGTACAATGTACTCATGGTATTGTTAGCACCTTTGGGCTACACTGGAGCAGGATTCTCTGAAACTGATTTTCATATTGAATGTTAATTGTCTTAGGGTCAATAAAACTCCTCTGACATCAGCTACTTAAAATTTGCTGAAACTTGCCCTAAAACCTTGTTTGGGATTATTTTTTTACAACTGTTTCATAAGTAGTGTAATAGTTTGTGTCTAGTTGTCCCTCTAAAGCCTCATGCAGTCATGGGGTAGGGACTTCTAGAGTTTGAGGTTAATTCATGATCCACTGGAATTATGGATGATCCAAGGCTGGGATTATGGGTTTTAATACTACTGGGATTATGAGGGTGAGTACTTCCCCAGCTTGGGGTGGATGGCCTGAATGTAATATAAGAAACAGAGAGACAGACTCTCTCTCTGTAGCCATTGTTGCCTGTTGCCATCTTGCTGCTACTCCTCCACTGTGCTCTTTTGCTCTTTGCTGCCACCATAAAAAGTTGCTCTCTCCCATGTGCCTTTCTGCCTTCCACCCAGCTGAGTATGGACTGAAGCCTCCAGTAACTGTGAGCTAAATGAACCTTGCCTTTCTTCATTTTGGGTGTCAAGTATTTGTCTTACCAATGAGAGACAAGTAAGTGAGACAAGTAGCAAGATTATACTTCTCTAATTATTGAAAGTACCTTCATTTTTATTCCTACATAATAAATTATTGTAAACTTAAAGGCTTAAAAATAACATCCACTTATTACAACTTGGTTTCTGCATATTGGGCACTGGCTGTTCATCTCATTACACCAAATTCAGAGCATGCACCAGCAGTGTTCTCATTGCAGCTGGGGATCCAAGCTGATTCAGATTGTCAGCAGAAATCAGCTCTTGGTGGCTGTGGAACTGACATTCGCGTTTCCTTCCTGGTTGCTAACAGTGGCTACTCCTTGAACCTAGAGCCCTCTCTGGTCCTAGCCATGGGACTTCTCCCATATAGTAAAACCATTCTCCCCAGTCATCATGAAGTCAGATAGAATAATGGGAAGTGACTGTCTCATTGTGTTCCCCCTGTCCTGCATATACTCAAGGGGAGAGGTTACACAGGGCACGCGCATCAGGGTGTCCTTTGAGAACTGTCTTAGAATTCTCTCTACCCCAAAAGGGTCTTCAGCACTTTATTTATTTATTTTATTTATTATTGTTTTGTGTGTGTGTGTGTGTGTGTGTGTGTGTGTGTGTGTAACTGGGGATTGAACGCAGGCCCTTGCACTTGCCATGGAAGCACTTATTCCACTGAGCCGTCTCCCCTGGCCCTGGTCTTCAGCATTTTAATTGCATTATTAATAATCTATTTTCTACTTATTTTTTGTCTGTGTGATTCATTTTGATCAGGTGTATTATTTTTAATTTATCTACATATAGTTCTAATGTTTTTTTTCTGCTTTATACAGTTAGATTTTTATCAGGTATATATGACTTAGAATTGTATAGGCCCTCTGTAATAAGAGTTTTGTCTTAAATAAATCTATTTTGTCTGATATTAATATAGAAAGCTGAGATTTCATATATATATATATATATATATATATATATATATATATATATAATTCTTCACCCATTATGTGCCTCTGCTGCTTAAACTATTCCAAAATGTAGTAGCTTATCCCAGCAATAATTTGATTTGTTCACTGTTCTATAGGTCATCAATATGGGCTGAATTCACTTATTTTGCAGATTTCAACTGGGTTTATTCATATCATTACAAGTTACCCGGCAATTTGACTGAAGTTCAATAGTTTGAGGTGCTCTTATGGGTCTAGTGATTGGCATCAGCTATTGAGTGAGTCACTCTCCCTGTACAGTCTAAGACTAAGAACAGAAAATGCATGACCTTTTGAAGGCAAGGGCTGGAGGTCCCATAGCTTACCTCTCTATTTCCCCACTTTGATCATCATTAGCAAAGAGTACCTGGAGGGTGGTTGGCCCCTGAGTAAACCTTATGGAGAAAACAGGGATATGCCAATCAGTAATACTCTTTACAGCAGATCCTTATGAAGGAGGTGTGGGCAACGCTCCTCCATGGTGACCATATAGATATGATTTACTACAATGATTAAAGCATTTCAGACTTCTGTCATTAGTGAGAACACTTGGTATTGTCTTATATTTTATGTTTATCTTCTCACATATATGAAAGAAAGTTTATGAAAAAAATGAATATTTTTGAACATGAATTCACCTATTTTCGTGGTGCTAGGATTGAATCCAGGGCTTCATGCTTGGACAAGTGCTCTACAACTGGACTGCACTCCCAGTCTTTTTTATTTTAGTTTGAAATAGAGTCTCTCTAAGTACCCAGAATAGCCTTGAATTTGTGATTCTCCTGTCTCAGCTTCATAAATGGCTGAGGCTCTTACACCTGGACAATGTTCACCTTTTAAAAACCAGTTGACATAGCCATTGGTCAATAAATTGCAAAGAAAAAAATTGTTTTTTCATTTAAAAAGAGAAAAAGAAACCTAAGTACACTTTTCTTTTAAACAACTAACTCTAAATGACTATCATTAACACAATGCAATTATCTAGTAAAGACTTTAAAAGTCATTAAAACAACTAACTTCTGTTATCAATTCTGTTTTTCAGCTTAAGGGCACAGTCTTCAGAGTAATAGCCATCCTGAGTCTCTCCTTTCTGAGCCGAAGCCTCCTACCTCTCATTATTTCTCTTTACTTTAGTTTTTAGCTGGGAGCTGGATGCCAGGAATGCAAACTAGGACTGGTTGCATAGTGAAGTTCTGAAAAATGAAATATTCTTAAAGATGTTGTTTAGGACTTCCAGAAGATATCCTCAAAGAGAAGGGGAATGCTCATCTTGTTTTCTTCTTCCATTTGGTTAGATAGATGGCATGAAAGCCATCTTGGGTCACCTCACAGTAATTATGTGATAAGGTAGATGAGTCAGAAGGGTAGAAGTATCCTGATGTGACCACTCAATCTAGATCATGAATCTAGACAGTAAGAAGACAGAAAGACAAATTTCTGTCCTACTTAAGTAATCCTATTTGGGGTCTTCTCTCACTAGCTAGCAAAGCTAATCCTACATGTCTCCTTTTCATTTTTGCTTTTGCTAACCATGTTATCACTAAAATAAAATGCTCTGAGATAAAACAGTATTATGAAAGTCAGCCAATGGGCAAGATAAATATAATGGACCTTTCCCAGCTTAAGGAAGACAGATACAAAACAATTGATTCAAAATTAAGAGCAAAAACCATCTGGGCACAAAGTGGATACTTATTAAATACTTGTTAAATGAATAAATGAATCCAACAGGCTAATCCAAAAACACAATCAAAGATACTGCTTTTCTAGAAAGCAGATCTCCTCTCTCATTTGCTATTTTCCAACTACCTCTCAAGTTCCGGCTTAACTATAGCTTTCTGTCAAGTTTCCTCAGCTTGTCTGGGCAGGGACAGTGCCTGCCTGCTTGTCTCCCATAGATGTACCTCTGATTTCATCATGTTGAAATACTAGAGCAACACCCATGATCTTTCTTATGGGTGCCCTTACTACCCTTACTAGGTATCTGGAAGGATGGAGGAAAAACAAGGAAGAAATTCTTCTGCCCATACGAAATTACATAGGATTTCCCCCTGAACATTTTCTTTTAATTTAGGAAATTTATTAACCCAACTTCTCCAGAGAAATAGAATCTATAAAATGAGTATATTGGTGGTGTTTAGGGACACAGTGACACTGTTGCTGTCTTAATTTCTGTAAGTACACTCCGTAATATTTGCACAATGATGAAATCGCCTAGACACTGTACCTCTCAGAATGTGTCCATATTGCTAGATGGCTCGTGATTATTTATAAGTGCATCTATGTAAGTATGTATCTGCTGAAAGACCATTCTTATAATTTTTTCATTTTTTATGTATTTTGGTAGAGTGTCTCACTGCACAGTTCACACATAATGATCCTCCTATTTCAGCCTCTCCAGAGCTGGGATTACAGGTGTGTGCCACCATGCCTGGACTCAGCATGGCCTGGGGTGGGGGACTGGTGCAGCATATGGGATTAGTGATTGAATCCTGGTCCATGCACTTGCCAAAGAGGCACTTAGTCTGCTGAGCTATTTTGCCAGCCCCAAAAGACTTTTTTTTTTTTTTAGGAAATGCTCATGCCACTTGAAGGCCATCAAGTGTGAAACCTGCAGAGCAGGTGGGCAAGGCTGGAGACACAGGAAAGATTGGATGTTGCAATCTATGTCCAAAGGCCACCTAGAATCAGAATTCCTTCTGACTTGGGAAACGTTACACTTTTCTCTAAGGCCTTTAGCTGAATAGATGAAGGGAACTCACATTATGAATGTTAATCTACTGGGAGTCTTAAAAATAGCTACAAAGCAACACCTCAACTGCTGTCTGACCAAAAACCAGGTACTATGGCCTAACCAACTAGACATATAAAATTAACTATCACAGGAAACATAGAGAAATGAGGGATTTTTGTTCTGTGTTGTTTGCTTTTCTGTTTGCATTAATTTTGTTTTTTAAGTATTGATAGTCATGTTTTAGGAACTGGATAGGGAGGTGCAAACCTGTAATCCTAGTGCTGAGATAAGAAGATTGTAAGTTTGAGGCCAGCCTAGGCAACTTAGTGAGTCCCTGTCTTGATGTAGTTCAGTGACAGAGTACTTGCCTATGTGGTGTGAAGTCCTGAGTTCAATTCCTGATATTATACTAAACTATGGGCAGATAGTACTTAAACGTTCTGTACTACCAGAACATTTAAGTTAGATACCCAGTACTATAACAAGTCACTATGAAGCCAGAAAAAAAAATAGTACTCATGAAACTGAGGGAAAAGTGTGTTATATAGAAAATGAGTAGAAATAGAATCAGAGGTGTCTAGAAGCTTCAAAGTTATTATTGATTTTTTCATGATCAAAGAAAGTTCATTTTCATGTAGTGTTGCCATGTGACAAAATTAAGCTGAGCTCATGTGAATCAGGAGTTCAAAGAGAAAAAGCAAAAAGGAACATGCATACCAACACATTCATTTAAGGTTAAGAGTTTTGGTATTATTATTATTATAATTATCATCATCATCATCATATTTTCGTGAAGGAAACACAGGGTGTTCAGGGTCTCACTAGTAGAATGGACTTGTAGTGATCCACCTGTTTACAGCCTCTCAAGTGCTGGGATTATAGGCTCCTGCCACCACGCCTAGTCTTAATTACCTTCTCAGCACAGCCTGGGGGCAGGGCCCAGCACAACAGGTCTGGGGATCAAACCGTTGGCCTCTGTGCCTGCTTACAGGTACTGTAATCCACTGAGCTATTTGTCTGGCCCCAATTTTTGCTATTATTAATCAAGAATTTAAGTGTCCCAAAGACATACTACTTCTTTGCTCATGATGTCTTATTTATAACCCAGATGAAAACTATATAAACAGAAGGAAAAAAGGAAGTGGTCCTTGGAATGCATTGGTCTAGATTAATGCTTCCAGTCTTCAGTGTTATAAATTTAACTTCTATTACTGTCTGGGGACTAAAGGGTACTCAATCGGCCCAAAAGAATTAATGCAACTTCTAAAACTAGGCCAACTAATTTATAGGCAACAGCTTACATGTTGAGAAACCTGGATCAATAAGTAATGTTATATTTATTTCCAACAAACCTAGCAATGTTTTTCTCACTGAAAAGTGAGTCAGACTGAAATAAGCCCGAAAATTCTTTTTGCTGAGTGTAGAGGATAAATAGGATGTACCCATTCTAGCTTGGCAGGAGGAACATGGAAAAGTTTAAGAACTTGGGTTAAAATTAAGGCCAACACCAAGAAAGATATAACAGTCTTCCCTGATAACATTATCACTAGAATCCCATTCAGTCCTTCTTTTGTTTATTCATTCATTCATTCATTCATCAATCTTCATTTATTTGGATACTGTTTATGGAGGCTGTACTGCATTCCACAGCCTGATCTGGGATCTAAGGCTGTAACGAGGTGGGAGAGTAGGGCATGGCAAAGTGGCTAGCAATTGAGTGTCACCTGTCAATTGCAAAGATCTTTTAATCATGGTGAAAGCTGTCTTCAACTCTGGCCACAGGATCAAGCCACCTTATACCCCATACCAGTCTTCTGGTACATGGGCAAGTGAGATTTTGATGGGACGGATTATATCTGATATCAGAACAGAGTTATAAAAGATGGTGGCCCTGAAACTTGTGGCTCCTAAGCTTTCTCACCAGCCTGAGCTGCACTCTGCTGGGTGCACTTCTTTTCCTACCTTACCTGGCCTGCACTTATGCTGCAGAGCACCTCTTTTAGAGCACTTTTTCTTCCTTTGCCTTAAATAAACGTTAAACTTTCATCACTTCATTGATTATTCCACCCAGCTCTTTGACTGGGACATTAAGAGCCTAGACAGAACAGTATAACACCCACTAAGAGCAACAGGTGTGGCCAGTACTTCTTGTGTCCAGCCCACATCCAGTCATCTTTCTCTGGAGTTGCCTGCACAGTCTCTGTTCGTGCTGGAGATGGATTGACACTGGTGGTCAACTTGTAACATCCAGCTGAACTGGAGTGGAGCTGGGTGTGGGAGCCCCCCCTGAGGATTGTTGCCAGCAGCATCAGAGACAGAGGAGAAGAGAAGAGGAGTTGTTAGAGCACTATTTATTCTCCTGGAGCTGCTGGTTCTTTTGGAGAAGCTTGTAATGTCACCTTTCCTGGTGAACATGGATATTCTCATCATTGAAGGAGCTTGGGACCTTGTTGTTGCTGGGAATGGCTACAGTTCACTTTGGGGGGGCTCTCGTCCTCACTTTGAGCTTTCCTTCCTGGATGTTCCAGGGAAGATGATGCAAAGCTGTCTCCTGGAGAAGCTTGTTGCTCTGGCTTTCCTGATGGGAATGTAGCATTCCTCATCATGAGAGCTCAGGAGCTCAGGACCTGACTGTCACTGAAAATGGCTGTGGTACTTTTTGGGGGAACTCTGGTTCTTACCTTGAGCATTGTTTCCAGGCTCAAGGGCCAAACCCTCCTCCTGCTGACAAAGACTTTCTAGCCTCTGTCCCTGACTTTTGGGCCCTCTCAACACAGATCCTTGAAACAGGCCTGCATGAGACTTTGTCATGGGCTCTTGGCCTGTAGTTGGACTCACGGGGGCATTGTTATGGGCTCCAGATCTTCAGCTGCGCTCATACAGAACATTACTATGGGACCCAGGCCTTCAGCTGGAGCCTTTGTTCTTTAGTGTGTGGACAGATTTTCTGCACTTACTTTGTGTGTGACTCTGGGTGACTATTATTAAAAAAATCTATACATTATCTATCCTGTATGTAACAGTTCCCCTTACAAAACCCTGCCTATAATGCCAAAGGCCTTTCCAAGTGAGCATGTTCTTTAGAGCAGGATGTATGCTTAGAGGTGCAAATTCCTCTGAAGAAATCCTCGTCTAATCTACTGAGGTATCAAAGCTTTCCCAGTACTTACTGGGACAGTTCTGAGGTGTGTGCCACAGTCCCTGAGAGGAATCCTGGAGGACTGATGCCTGGCTTGCCCACAGCAGTACAGCATTCTTCCTTATTCACTTTCCTTCTTTCTTTGTCTCATTATTCCCTACTGTCCATTCCAGTGCTTCACAGTCCTGGACTTCAAATAACCTCTCACTTAACCAAACCCTCAGCTGTTCTGAAACTCAGACATCAGTGAACAAAGTAGACAAAGTCCTTGTTCTTGTAGGATTTCTATATCACTTGGGAAAGGTGATAATTAAAATAAGCATATAAAAGATCCTTTAAAGACTTCTAAAACTACAGCTTCTCTAACAGCAATGGAACACCCACCCTTGACAAAACAAAACAAAAAAGGGGAATATAAATAAAGGATTGCTTCGTAGGGAAAAAATAAATAGATAGATAGATAGATAGGTATATATAAGATAGTTAGGATAGATATACAGCTGCTTTCTCTTAGTTCAATGAGAAGAAAGGTTTGTACTGATATTTAGATAAGATATCATGTCTGTATCTTGTCCTCTGAACAACTACTATGAAGACCAACAATATACAATGTGTTAATTATTGTGTAACTGTCGTAGTAACCTTTTCTTAAACTGTTTCATTGCTATTTTATCTTTTTTTCTCATTAAAATGAATAAAAAATAAAAATAAAGAAAAAAATATTTAAAAAATAAAATAAGCAGATGGGCATGGTGGCGCATGCCTGTAATCCCAGCACTTGGGAGGCTGAAGCAGGAGGATTGTTATGAGTTCGAGACCAGCCTGAGCTACAAAGTGAGCTTAAGGCCAGCCTGAAGTGCGTAGTGAGACCCTGTCTCAAAAAGACAATAAATAAATAAATAAATAAGCATAAAAATTATTTTAGGAAAGAACCCAAAGAAAGTAACAATCACAATTGTGGCAGAGCTGGAGAGAAATAGGTCTTTTTGGAGTTAGCATGAAGGGTCTCATGAGGAAGTAGCTGACTCATAGGCTAAGGTCTGACAGGAGGGAGCTCGGCAGACACTGCTCCCAAGATTTCTCACCTGGAGACCTGGAAATACTGACCATGGCCTGGGACCTGAGGAGCAGTTCTGGCAAAAAAGAAAGAAATTTCTGCTGTGGTGATCCCACCACTGGCCTTTCTTCAGGGCCTCATTGCTGTGTACCCCTAGTTCTTGGGTTCCTTGGGACCTCGCCTCCCACTTACTGGCCTGATATCTACTGTATCAGAAGATTCAACTTCAGAACTGAAGTACCCTCCTTCTGCCCATGGTTCCTTACCTAGCTTCTGGCCACTGTTCTCTCTGTTAGAGAAAACTTTTTAGCATCACCATAAATGAGTAAATGAATGAAAGAGTGAATGGAATGAGAAAAGACTTTGTGGGGAAATCCCATTACCATAAAATTCTTTCTTCCCCTCAAGAAGAAAGTTACTAGAGATTCTTCTCTTCTCAAGATGCCTTTCAACTCCATAGGTTCCAAATATACCTAATTGTGGCAGCATGCTGATTCTGGATCCTGGATTATAACTACTACAAGGGAAGGTGGAATATAGAGAGGTTGAAGCTTTTTTTTTTTAATAATTTTAACAAGAAAGAAATCACAGTGAGACAATTCCAAACAGGTTAGTAGGACAGTTACAATAATTAATACATTGCATATTGTTGTCTTCATAATAGCCATTCAGAGTACAACATGCAGACATGATATCTTGTCTAAACATTATTAGTCCAAAACTTCCTTCTCATTAAACTAACAGAAAGTAGCTGTATATCTATCCTTACTATTTTGTATAGACATAGATATAGAGATATAGATATATCTGTATTTTTTCACTACAAAATGGTCCTTCCTTTATATCCCCCTTTTTGTTTTGTTTTATCACAGATGGGTGTTCCATTGCCATTCAAATATTGTAAGTGCTTGAACCAGGTATCACAGGGCCTTAGGATAATCCTGAAGATCCTGCCTCCCAAGACAGCTACCTGAATCTCTGGCTTTGGGATAGATCGGCTCTGCTATAATCTGAGTTCCTGCTGGAGACCTCTAAATGCATCCCTTCCCATTCATGTGCAATTAGCAGGCTCTGACATTCTAGGTTTTCACTCCCCTTGAAGGCTGGAATGAAAGAGGGGAGACTCAGTACCTGTAGCTGCTAGGGCTCTTTCTCTCCCTTTCTGCTGGCCATAGACTCTGGACTGGAACTTCTTTTGGATGCCACTCTGAGCCACACTGGATGAGAGAGAACACCTGAAGCAAGAACAAAGATTTTTCCTAACAACCGGCTTTTTCTTCATTCTTCTTTCCATTAGTAGAGAGAAGTCAGCTACTTGGGTAGAATCTCAGGGAATTCTGATTATTCCTAGAAATACAGTCTGGGGAGAGGAGAATAGTTTGTTGAAATGGTAATAAAGAATTGACTTTATTAGCTGGGTGTGGTGATACATGCCTGTAATACTAGATCTTTGTAAGCTGAACAAAAGCATCTGGTGTTCAAGGCCAGTCTAAGCAACACAGCAACGCATCATCTCCAAAGAAAACAAATCACAAAAACATTATGACTTTAGGGCCGGCCAAATAGCTCAATGGATTAAACTACCTACAAGCAGGGGCAGGGGTCAGGGTTTGATCCCCAGGCCAGGGTTGATCCCCCGTGGCACGCTGAGATGGCAACTGAGGCTGGGCATGGTGGTGTGCACCGGTAATCCCAGCTCTCTGGAGGCTGTAAACTGGAGAATCACTACCAGTCTAATGTAGTAGTAAGGCCCTGAACACCCTGTAGATCTTCCCTAAAATACAGGAAAGCAAAACAAATTATGACTTTATAAGGAAATGCTGTTGATTCTGTAAAGAAAATTCCTCTCCATCTTGCAGAGGAAGCAAAGCTGGGGAGACTTTCTCCTTTTTTTTAATTCATAGCTCACCATCTTGTTTATTCATTGAG
Source organism: Ctenomys sociabilis (assembly GCA_004027165.1). Taxonomy (NCBI): domain Eukaryota; kingdom Metazoa; phylum Chordata; class Mammalia; order Rodentia; family Ctenomyidae; genus Ctenomys; species Ctenomys sociabilis. The sequence continues at coordinate 41,489 of PVKA01015806.1, forward strand.
GGAACACTCTAGGTCCCATAGTGTAAAGCCAAGGGCATGAGTGGAAACAGAAGTTTCTCCACTGCACACTACTCCCCCTTGGTATCCTCTTGCAAGTTCTGGTTTTCTACCTAGAGATAAAATGTACCTGAACCCGGAGGCTAGAATCTACCCTTGAATCTAGAGATAAAACTTCTGGGAGGACTAGCAGCCCCTCCTCAGAGACTGGGTCTCAGCAGAAAACCCCAGCAGAACATAACAATATGAGCTCAGTATTTGTTCCTAGGAATTGCTTATGCTTATGCCCGGTTTGAGGGGGCAGAAGTGGGAAAGAAGTAGTTTTGCACCAAGGCTGACTTTTGAAAGAACAACTTCAGCAGAGATGTTGCTTTGGGATTGAGAAGCACTATGTTAGGAAAAAGTGGGCAGATAAGAAAAAGACAGAAGAAAAAAACTTTCACTTGAGATCCTGGGCAATGTTTAAAAGGGGTGAAGAAAAAAACTGACAAAACAAAGAAAAACAGCCTTCACAGGGTGAAGGATCATTTGTAAACTAACCTTGGGGATGTCTGAGTGTATTAAAAAGGAGAATGACTGAACAAGGAGAGAACAGTGCTGGAGAATGAGGAGGACCTGAGAGAGGGAGCTTTCTCAGTGTCTCAGGCTGTGCCCTCCTCACACTGGTGAGCATCTGGTCCCCATCATTTCCTTTCTTCTTTGTCCTTTACCACCTTTTCCTTCTTCCTTATTTGACTTCATAGCTCAGGACAGACATGTAGGAAGAAAGTAGAACATATATTATAAAAGCTGAAAGTTTCAGAGCCTACAACCTATCCCTGAGATAATCACTTTTGTCAGCAATTCGATGAATATTTCTATAGCTCTTTTTCTATGTGAATATAAATGTAAGTTACTATCTTTGCAATAATTTAGTTTTAAAAATAGAAAATCGTAGCATTATTTTGATATTTTAAGGAACTCATTTTCTACTGTTGAAATATTTTGTATATTTCAAATATATTTTTTAATCTTTTCTTTATGCATTTGGTATAGGGTCTTGCTACACAGCTTGGCCTGGTAGTGATCTTCCTGCTTCAGCCTCCCCAGTGTTGGGATTGCAGCATGCCCAGTTTGGGGGCTGGCATGGCATGTGGTATCAGGGATTGAACTTAGGATCTTGCGTTTGCAAGGCAGGGACTTATGCCACCAAGCTATCTTCCCAGTCCCTGCTTCTGTATTTCTTTAAAATTTAATTTAATTTTATTGAAAAATGAATAGTAATGACACAGTTTCATTACTATTCAAATTAGGACAGATTCAACAATTAATACACTGCATATTGTTTTCATAGTGGTTTTTTGTTGTACAAGGTGTATACATGATATCCTACTTCTGAATTTTTAATATAGAAATTATATCTATTCTAAGAGGCAATATTGTCTAGAAGATAACTAAGAGCAGTCTGCCATCAGTTGGCCTGGGTTTGAGTGTTGGCTAACCTGCTACTCTCTGCCACACTTCTGTTATATACAGATTCTAATTGCATGCTTTAGTTACATAACACCAGTCTCCCAACAGCATAGCTCTGAATTTTGTGTATTAACTGTAATTGCATGAAGAGCAAATGTTGCTACTAGCTCTTTAAACTGCATTATCACTGCATAGTTCACTTTTCATTTATTGCTGGGACAAAATACCTGACACCCAAAATTAAAGAAGGAAAGGTTTATTTAGCTCACAGTTCAGTCTACACTCGGCTGGCTCCAAGGCAGATGGCAAAGAGCAGAGGAGCAGCAGCTGTGACGCCTATCAAGCCTTCTCTCTTCCTTCCACACAGAATGTGAGGACCGGAGCTCCTCCAAGGAAGTGGCGGCTGCTCCGCCTAAGATTCAAGCTCCTCCGAAGTGCAGCTGCATCTTCAAGCTCTTCCAAGGAAGTGGTGGCAGAAGCCTTCCTCAACTCCTTTAGATACCCAATAAGTGCTGAGTCACTCTGGGGCAGGCCCTCCCTGCCTGGGGGGCGGGACCTCTATGCCCTAGGTGTGCAGTTGCTCAGCAGATCCAGCTAAGCTTTGGACCTCCCAAGCTGACCCAATGATCAGCTACCACAGTGTTCAATGCATGAATTCTTTTAAAGTGCTTTGGAAATTGATCACTCTCCCTCTCTTAGTTCACTTTACATGAAGACAACAAATCTATCACCTTATCTTCCATTGATTAATCCATATGGAATTTTACAAACGTGATGATTTTAAACAAAAGAAAAACAAAGTTACATAGAATTGTTGACTCTGAGGTTGCCATTTGAAAGACTACAAGATAGGCATCCAGAGGAATGTAGGCAAAGCACCCTTACTTGTGTGAGGAAAGCTGTTGGGAGGGAAAAGATGGAGATGTCCCTAGAAGAAGGGACATCCTCCACCACCTCAAAAACTTCACATTATGCGAACTTTTAGCGATATTCCACAATGAAAAAGGGGGCCAAATATTGGAAGATGATCTACATTTCAAACTAAGAATAGTGCTGAACGTGATGGCTCGTGCCTCTAATCCCAGTACTCTGGAGGCCGAGGCAGGAGGATTGCCATGAGTTTGAACTATGCCAGCTTGAACTACATAGCAAGAACCTTTCTAAAAATAAAAACCTCTACCCAAATTAAGAATAATAATGATTTTTCTAAGGAGTATGAAAGATACTTGCTCTTTAGCCTAAGTTGTAGGAGATTCAGCTTTAATGTGTTCAAATTATGTACCATGAATGTTTTTAAAGAAATAAAATCCTTTAATTCTCAACATTGCTAATACTTTAAATCACAGCATGCTAAATAAATATTAGTTGTGTTATTTTCATTTTATTTCTCTGTTCATTTGTAGTAAGCAGTAGGAATGTTTTTCATGTTTTGACAAAATTTGTAAATCAAAATTTTCACATTGATTGCTAAGAATACTTCATAGCATGGCCATTTTACAGTCTGGCTCTACTGAGTAAGGCAAAGACTCTGCTTGTATTTAGCTGAGTGGACAGGATTGGTTGCTTCAACTCTGCCTCATATTTTTCCATCTGAAAAGTGCAGATGATTCCTCTTCCTAGAGAAATGTAATATTTACCTGAGTTAATGCTTACAAAACAAGACAAAGAGTAAGTAGTTAGCATTAATTGAGTGTAGTTATACCAAGTTTTCCCCAATGGCAACATTCTATATAATTGTACAACTATATCAACAAAGCCACAAAATTAATGATTAATATTGTCAACCTAACTACAGACTCTACTCATTTTGAGTTCCTATGTGTGTGCAAAGTACTATGGAATTTTATCCCATGTCTATGTTCGTATAATGACCACTACAATCAAGACATGGAACTTTTTTGTCAGTAATGGTTTGTTGTTGTTTATTTACTTTTTGAGATTTGAGAGTCCTTAATATTCTATATATGAGTCTTTGTTGAGTATGTGATTTTCCACTGTTTTCTTTCTTTATTATACATTGTATTCTGTCTTTGCAGGACATTTCACAAAGCAAGGTGATCAGTGTTATCTTTTATGATTTTCTTACTGATGCTTAGGGATACATATTAAGGAACCTAGTCATATGATTATCATGTATATTGGAATCATCTTTTCAATTGATGGTACTTTGTTTCCTATGAAACTTTTTGTGTCATCAATTTCTTCATAATTTTAATCTGTTATTTGTATTGTGTTAAGCATCTCCTAAATTTTCTTAAAATTCTTTTTCTTTGCTCATGTTATACTTTCTGATTTTATTCAGCAGCTCCAAAATATAGTAAGTTTTTATAAAAGATTTTAATTATTGACACCATGATACACTTTCCTCTCCACTTCTTTTCCTAGCTGATCTTAGAACTTCAGCTGTCACTTTTAACTTTACCTAGAAGACATAAATCCAGGTCTGTTGGCATTTTCACATGGCTGTCCCTCCACCACCTCAAATCCAATTGTCCTCAAAGGAAATCATTACTTTTCCTGAAGGACATCTTCATCGTCTAGGCAGGAAACTGCATCATCAAGTTTATCTTTTTTCTTCTCTTAAACACGTGTTAGTAATCACAAATTCCTACTGGGTTATTTGTATTTTTAATTTTTTATTAGTACAATACACAATGATAACATTCTTCATGGTGAATGTGTGTAACATATTTTAATTATTTTTTATTCCCTGCCATCCTTTCCCCTTACCCAATTTATTGGTTTCCTTCCCTTTTTCAAAAATTCTGCTTCCATATTGCCTATTATTTGTCTTTTATTTTGCTCTTCATTTACATTTTGTCTTTCTCACATACAAGATATCTTGTGCTACTTAAACTTATGTGACTGATTTATTTCACTTTACATTATGGTCTTAAGCAAGGCACATCCATTTTCCTACAAAGGGCTGAGGTTTATCCTTTATGTGAGAGTAGTACTCCATCGTGTACAAATACCACATTTTCTTTATCCATTTGCCTGTTAATGGAAATATAGATCTGCTTCCAAGATTTAGCTGGTATGAATTGTGCTGGTATAAACTTAGGTATGCTTGTATTTGTAGAATCTTTTAAATCTGTATCTCCATGGCTCAGATGCCAGTCATAGCTAAGTTGAGATGGTAGAGTTGCCTTTGAAACAGTGCTCCTATCTCATTTTCAGTCCATTCTGTGTGTTATTATTAACACAATATTGTCTTCCTAGTATCAAATGTTTTTCTCCTATCAAAAGTCCTACAATAGTGCTCAATGTGTAGCTCAGTGGTAGAGTGCTTGCCTAACATACCATGGGCCACATTTAGATCTGTAGTCTTCTCAAAAAATCCTACAGAAGAGGAAAGGAAAGATATATTAAAGTTTAGAATTTATACATACTTAGAGGCAGATAAAAGCCTACAATTTTAATGGAAGAATAATACATACAACTCCAACACTGTGTTTGAAAATCTGGGAGAAGTTGATGTTTTCTGTCAAAAATACAAACATTTAAAACTGAACAACTAGAAATTTTTAATAGATCAATAATCACATAAGAGATACAGAATACCTACCATCTGAAAAAGAATAAATCCTAGTGCTGGTTTTCATAGACTATAGAAAAATAAATGAGCACCCTCTCCATTTATAATGAACTTAACAGCCCACAGAAACGTGGAGTCTTTAAAACTGTAGATTCTTTGTTTAATTGATAGAGCTAGGCTAAGCAAGAGCATGGGACTGGGAAATTCTTTTTTGTTTCTTTTTAAAACGATGGCTTCATAATTTTCCTAAATCACTTAACTTGTATAGAAACAGTAAACAGAAACGCGCGCGCGTGCGTGCGTGCGTGTGTGTGTGTGTGTGTGTGTGTGTGTGTGTGTGATCTTATGTTTTTTATTCCAGAAGCCTCCAGATGGCAGCATTTTACTTTGAAAGAAAGTGCCTAGTGCCCGGTGCCTGCAGAGCGCCTCCTGCTTTTCGGTTCCTAAGAGCACGAGTCAGGCTGACAACAGGGGAGGAGATGGATGACAAGGAGGTGGGTGCGCCTAAAGTGTTTCTGACCTTGGGTGTTCTTCCCTAATCTGCCATCTAGAAACAGCCTCGGTAAATAGGCAGTTAGGCAGGCAAGTTTCCCCAGTCATTATGGATATAGGAATTTCATGCTAGCTTTTGTACTATTCCATTTAAATAGCTGATATTTCTGTTCCCAACACACCACTTGCACAAAAGCTATTTTTATTTTTTATCTCAGAGATTAACAGGGAAGAGTCAGTATTACAGTAACATCAAACTCTGCCCAGGCTGCTGAAATGGCTTCTGTAGAGCCTTTTCTAAAAACTGCTTTTATGTCACTGTCTTCGTGCCAATGTTCTATGGCTTCTCGTCACAGTTATGCTGAACCCACACCCCTTAAGATGGCCTGCAGAGCCCTACAGGATGCGCCTTCCCAGCCCCGCTCTCTCAGCTCCCATCCGCCTCCCCTGCTACTTTGTTCTTTAGCCTTTAGCTCCTGTGATCTTCCTGCTCCTTGAGCACAGCGGGCTTGTCCAACCTCAGGGCTTTTGTACTTCCTGTCTTTCTGAGTTTTGCATGGATCATTTGCTCATTCAAGGGTCTTCTCCAACGTCACTTCTTCAGAGAGGTCTTTCTTGGGCGCTTCTCTCCTCTCCCTACCTTAGCCTTACCCAGCTCCCTCAACCACCATTGGAAGAAAAAAAAAGTTCCAAATAATTTATTGTCTGTCTTTGTCAAGCAGAATATAAATTCTATCACGAATTGAGACCTTGTTTACTCCTTTCTCCTCTGAATCAAGAAAAGAAAATCCCGCAACATAGTAGGTGCTCAGTAATGAGTGGTGCAGTGGATAAAAGCATGAAGAAAAGTTCCATCAGGCGATGTTCCATCTCCTTCACATACTGTACAGCAGATATTTGGTAAGTGGCAGTTCAGACCCTAACGGGGTACCCTTATTGACACTAAGTCACTGAGGTTTTGATACCAATAGTTCTCTACATTTGGTTACTTCTTAAACAGATACTTGATTTTAAGATTTCCTCCAAAGTGTCATTATAGGAGACCACCTGCTTAGGGGTCCCTCTTCTGTCCCTCTCTTGGACAGAAGCTTCCCCCCCAATAAATATATTCTGCTCATAAAAAAGTATCATTGTAAACAAGTGGTCAGATAAATGGTAGCAGTTAGAAAATCCACCTAATTTTTAAAAATTGATATTAGTGGCAGATTATTCTATAAGAGATCTGTGTAATTAATACTTAAATGAAGTTACAGAAAAAGTTACTTTTGTTTCTAAAAGAATTTGTCATTTGTGTCAAAAGTATATCTGCACTATTAGTTCTGGATGAAATTTTGTTTGCAAAAGAGCTCTGATGCAGGCTGCAAAGAGAAGAGTGTAAATAATTAAGATGTAGGCTCAATTATGACTGTGCCTCATTACTGTTCCTTTTCTTTTGGTAACAGAAATACCCTGAGTTTGTAAGTGGAATTATATCAGGATCTAAGCATGTGGAAAGAGAAATTCTGACAAGCAATTTATTAAATATTATTCCCATTTATATAGATTTAGTTATCCTAATGGCTGGCTGAGTTTTACAATTATATAGAACCTCATTATTAATTTATAATAAATAATATTGTGACAGATTAAAATAATTTCCTAATTTCTTTTTTAACGATAAATAATCTTTAAGCTGAAATATATTAAGTATCTTTTTTTGGTAAAGATTTTCTTTAAAGTGGTATCAAAAAGAGCAGCGATGGCTTAAGAAAAGGGCAGGAGGTACGAAGAGAGTAGCGGAGGGCACACACTGGCATGGAGATAAGGAAAAGGGGAAGGAAAAGCTGGAGGAGGATGAGGCGGCAGCAGCCAGTACTATGGCTGCCCGGCCTCCCTCATGCCGCCCATCTGGGACAAGACCATCCCTTATGATGGCGAGTCTTTCCACCTGGAGTACATGGACCTGGACGAGTTTCTGCTGGAGAATGGCATCCCTGCCAGCCTCACCCAGCTGGCCCAGAATCTGCTGCTGCCTGTGGCTGAGCTAGAGGGGAAGGAGTCTGCCAGCTCTTCCACCGCCTCCCCGCCATCCTCCTCTGCTGCCGTCTTCCAGCCTTCCAATACGGTATCTAGCACAGAATCTTCCCTTGAAAAGGAGAGGGAAACTCCTAGTCCCATCGACCCCAACTGTGTAGAAGTGGATGTGAACTTCAACCCTGATCCTGCTGACCTGGTCCTATCCAGTGTGCCAGGTGGGGAGCTCTTCAGCCCTCGGAAGCACAAGTTTGCAGAGGAGGACCTGAAGCCCCAGCCCATGATCAAAAAGGCCAAGAAGGTCTTTGTCCCTGATGAGCAGAAGGATGAAAAGTACTGGACAAGA
>PVKA01015807.1:0-43032 GCA_004027165.1 Ctenomys sociabilis
TTTTTTTTTTTTTTTTTTTTTTTTTTTTTTGTCTTTTTGAGACAGGGTCTCGCTATGCAGTTCAGGCTGGCTTTAAGCTCACTTTGTAGCTCAGGCTGGTCTCGAACTCACAACAATCCTCCTGCCTCAGCCTCCCGAGTGCTGGGATTACAAGCATGCGCCACCACGCCCGGCTTGTGTGATTCCATTTTATGATTATTTTTTCTGGCCTGCCATAGTGTCCCCACCCCATGGGCACGCTAAAGTGGCAATTGAGCCTGGGCGTGGTGGCGTGCTCATAATCCCAGCTCTTGGGAGGCTGTAAACAGGCAGATCACTATAGGTCCGATCTAGTAGTGAGACCTGGAGCACTCTGTAGACCCTGCTCTAAAATAAAAGTAAGAAAAAAAAAAAGAAATATCTCACCAAGTGACTGCTATTAAGTCTACCTAAACAATGTGATGTTTCCATAGTCACAAGTGTGGGGCAGATCAATAAAATATGTGTCTGTTCTGAGAAGGAATGCCATGTACCATAAATATTTTCATACAGAAGTTTTTATTTAGTGTGTGTGTGTGTATTTTTGTTTTTGTTTTTATTTCTTCTTTTTCTTTTTCAGAACTGGGGATTGAACTTAGGCCTTGCACTTACCAAGGACATGCTTATTCCGCTGAGCCATCTCCACCACCCCAAAGTTTTTCGAACCAGCATTCTGAACCCTAAATACAGTATTATAATTCTGTAGGTAGGACTGCCTAGAGTTTCCAGTATATGTGGTTTAACAGCATCTGCCATTTCTAGCTTCTGTAAGTTGCCTCACATATATGGGCTGATGCCTGCTGTTCATTTGTTATCACAGGATTGTGTTCCCTGACCATGGAAATGGCTTCAGTTTTGATGTCATCATCATAATAGGACTATCTTTCAACTTGAGGCACAGGCAAATTATTATTTCATGTGCCTCTCAAAAAAAAAAAAAACTTCAGTACTGACATGTGCCTGGAAAAATTGAAAATTATAATAAGCATGTCATTGGTGAACATGAGTCAAATAGTTGATTTCTTATAACATGTTGACTAGAAAACCTTTATTTATTTATTTTGTATTTTGGGAAGGGTATAGAGAGCGTTTGGGCTCTCATTACTAGACCAGACTCTTAGTGACCCACCTGTATACAGCCTCCCAAGAGCTGGGATTATAGGCGTGTGCCACCATGCCCAACCTCAATTGCCATCTCAGTGTACCTGGGGGACAGGGCCAGTACAACAAGTCTGGGGATCTAATGCCTAATCCCTGTGCCTGCTGGCAGGCATTTTAATCCCTTAAACTATTTGGCTGGCTCTAGAAAACTTTTAAACAGCTTTTTTTACTCACAGTGGTAATCATTTAATGCATGTGTATATGTGTAGAAACAGCACACAAAATAAGCTCCAGAAATGATAGGTTTAGTTCTCACTTTTGCTGAATCAAATAATTCAACATTGAGTTATATCAGAAATCATGGACTGCTGCAAATGAATTCCAAAGAAGTCTATCAGAAGGCAAACATCAGAGGATAGGTTCAAACTACATGAAAATAATTACTGTTACAGTTTGTATCTAGTTGTCCTCCCAAAGCTTCATGCAGTTATGGGGCACGGTCTTCTAGATCTTGAGATTAATTCATGATCAAGGCTGGGATTATGGGTTTTAGGACTGCTGGGATTGTGGATGTGAGTACTTCACCTATACTTAGGTTTATAGCCTGAATGCAGCTTAAGAGAGAGACTTCCTCTCTGTAGCCATTTTCTTGCTGTTACTCCACCATTTTGTTCTGTTGTTTTGTCACTGCCCTGAACTGCTGCCTCTGCCATGTTCCAGTCTGCCTTTGAGCCAGCTGAGTATAGACTGAAACCTCCAGCAACTGTGAGCTAAATAAACCTTTTCTTCCTTCCTTTTGGGTGTCAGGTATTTTGTTCCAGCAGCAAGAGAATAACTGAGACAATTACCTTTGAACTTTCATGTTTAGTTGTGCATACTATAGTTTTGGAGACATTGTAAAACACTGTAATTAGGGAAGGAAGAAAAACTCAATTTTCCCATCCGCATCACTTAGTAGTTCTGTCGTACAGAACACTGAACTGAAACACCATCAACCTGAACTTGAGTACAATTTTAGATACAGTGAAAGCATGACCTGATGCCCACATCTTTTCCATAGATTTAATTCCATCTGACTCTTCGTTTTGCTTTTCATTAATGTGCCTGATTACCAAACTTAATGTTCCAGGCCCAACACTAATTTTAATCAAATGCTTATGGTAGCATCATGTTTCATATATCTGGGCCACACGCTCCTTCCCTACGAAAGGAAAAAAAATCGCTTCCACAAACCTTGTGAAAAAAGAAAAAATAAGTTTTCACTTATGTATGTTTGCTTTTCATTGACCTGGTTGGGTTATATAAATCAATTTAATGGGGAAAAAAATCATTTGGGCCATAAACTGGGTTTTTTCTTGGCTGATAGCAATAATAATAATAATAATCTATTTACATTTATGACTATGAATAAATTCTGTACCATTTCAAGAAATGAAAGAAAAAATTATAAGGCAAAATATATTCTCAGCTGATATCAATGATTGGCAATCCTACAGATGACTTTAACCTGCCATCATTTATGACCCTTATAAATGTGTAACAGAAGAATTGAGCTTTATACAAGAGCAATTCTAAATGTATATTCAACTCTCTGACATAAGCTATTTGATTGTATACCCCATTATGCCAAATCCTAGTTTAATATTTTGGATGAACTATTTAATATTATTTTCATATCTTGTTTAAATCCATAAATTATGCAGCTAAGTAAAATGATTAAATAGATGTTTACTTTTAAACCATGTATTTGGAAACATTAGTTGATTCATGAAGCACTTATTGGGCACGTACTCCTTGTCATCCACTGTAAATGGCAATATAGCAGAGAACATGAAAATAGTGCGGTTCTTGCAGATCTTCACTCTTATGTCAAGGTTTATAGTCAAGTCAGCAGTATTGTGTTAATGTAGTTATCATTTATATAAAACATGAATACAAGATAAACTTTTTTCAGAGAGATAATCATTTAAAACTGCTGCTATTTTGTTAATAAATTAGTATATTTCTAAACTTTATTTTTTTCTATAGCTTTATTTAGTAAGCAATATAAGGTCAAAAATTCATATTCCAAATCTAAACACCACCAGTAATTTTATTTACTAAAATAATCATTCTTAGTTTTTCAGGAAATAATTGAAATTTGAAAAACTTGAAATTGCCCCCTCAATAAAAATGAAGACAGATGGTATATTTTAGTATTATATGTCTAAAAATATACATAGGGATCTAAAGCCTGTGGGCCACCTTCACGGGAAGAAACTGCATCAGCTCTCCATGCACAAGCCAGCTCCTCCCTCCTTTCTATGAATCTCTGTGAAACCATATGCCCTACATATGGCACCAGAGGTGTCAGGACAAACATTGGCATCCCCAGCTTTTATGCGGGAATTTCCAGAGGGGAAGTGTCTTGAAAGGACTCACTCTAAGTGAGAGTATTTGTTGATGAAATTTTAAATCCAAGTTCCGGGTTTTATCTTTACACAGAATTCTGAAATTAGAAGTAAGTGTTTCTCCTTCAGTCTCAAAACATTTTCCACTTTGTCCCATTATTAGGTGACATTATGCTCAGGAGGCCAAAAGGATGGAGATTTCAAGAAATGCCTAATTTTACAAACTATGAATGTTAAATAAAATATAATCTCAAGTCAGCTAAAGGCCATAGTGGTTTCATATGTATTAAAAGGTTGCATCATGACTTATTATCATACAAACAGCAATTTTTTCAACAAAATATAACATCAAAATATTTCTATGTGCTGGGGTATGAATAGTTCCAGGATACATTAATAATTTTATAAAAACAGGTGGACAAATTAGGAGTTATATTTAATAGTAATATATATTATTGCACTTTTAAGCAGAAAAAGAAAGAAAAGGACTTTACTTCAACTACATGTATGTATTTCCTAGAAAAATCAAATATGCAATCAAAGTAGAAAGAAGCTAAATTATAACAGTTTCTTTGTAAAATAGTGAATTCATTATTTTTTTCTTTTTAAAGGGGAATGGTATAACCTAATTTAAATTTTTGAAGGAAAATGGCTGAAACTCCTTTTCTGACCAATTTGGGAAAACCAAGGACTGGCTGCGTTCTACTTGAAATTTTTTAATAAGTTTAATAACTGTTTCCATTACAATAAATATCAGGAGATGAAGGACAGTGATCTTTGAGGAAAAAAAATGCGGTCAAGGTCTTATGTCCTGATTACCCTGGCTTTTTGTCTACTGAGAAATTCAGGCTGCCATGGAGAAGAAAGCGAAGGTAGACCAGATGGTTTTCCAAATGGAGGAAATGAAGTCACATGATCAGGGAAGTCCAGACAGCTTGAATATTTTATAAATAGTAATACATAATATATATCCTTTTGTTTTCATTGTAATGAAATTCTTTCTCATTGTAGGTGTATCAACTATTCATTCTTTTTCCTCTTTGCTGATTGCATAGACATATCATATTATATTTATTTATTTACCTATTTGTGGATATTTGGTTGTTTTCTAGTTTGGCTTCTTGTAAATAAAGCTCCCATGAACTTTACTCGAAAAAAAGGACAGCTAAGTTCGCAAGACACAGTACTGGATAGAAGAGGACTGCACACAGGGAAAACCCAGAAGATCTGCAGAGATTCGCTTTTGAGTAATCAGCAGGATATTAACCAGTTGATAATAGATCGTGAAGAACTATTCAGAGGAGGTGAAACAAAACCCCAAAAGTATCTGAGAAAACAGTGATCAGAGATCACGTGGCTGATGAGTGCCTGTCCCACTGAGCAGACTGGCACCCTTTGGAATCCACGAGGTACTGAAAAGAGTTAAGGAAGATTTTGCCTACACCTTGTACTGCTGTGGAAATCACCTCAAAAACATAAAAGGAAGGCTTAAAGGAAATCTGTTTTTTCAGAAAGTTATATTCTTTTTGTTTTCTATTAATTTTTTGAGGAAAAAAATTGCAATGAGACAGTTTCAAGACAGGTTGGTAGGAGAGTTACAACAATTAATATATTGCATGTTGTTGTCTTGGTACTAGTCATTCATAGCACAAGATGCAGACATGATATCCTGTCCAAACACTATTAGCACAAATCAGAAAGTTTATTCTTTTCTTTTTTGGAACCAGGGATTGAACTTAGGTCCTTGTGCTTGCCAGGCAAGTGCTTATTCTACTGAGGTATGTCCCCAACCCCTAGAAAGTTACATTCTAAAAATGCAAGCTAGAGAGATTTATAGGAATATAAAAACATATAGCATACAAATAAATAAAAATCATAATTTCTTGCATTTATCAAGATTATTACCAGACATATAAGGCAGCAGAGGAACAAAACTCATACTGAAAATAAGGCAATTAAAAATAATCCTGTTCTGTCCTGGGGGCCAGTGAGATAACTCAGCAGTCTAAAGCACCTGCTTAAGCAATCATAGGCAAGCACGCAGAGATTGAGGCTTGATCCCTGACTTCACCTGCCACACCAGCCCCACCCCCCCCCAAAGAAAACTAGCTCTGTCCTAAATGTAAGAATCAGGTTATAGGAATATTAGAAGTTATTATAGCCATTTTTCATATATTTCAAAAATTAGACACATAGAAGTTTAAAACAGTATATCAAGTTCAGATCAATCAAGTCTCATGGATATTACAAAATACAATATGAAAAATACACCAGAGAGCAATGAAATGAAATTGAGTTCATAACTTAATGAACTTAAGAACATTGCAGGGAAATATTCAAAATAAACACAAAGAAAAATCATGTTTACAGAATTCATCAATTTCCCATGAGGCAATTCAAGTATGCTGACATGTATATATCTTAAAATTGTTATAGAGAGAATAGGAACAGAAAAAAATCTTGAAGAAATTAGCACAGTTTTTAAAAATTTCACTTAAACCCTGAACCTACCAATCTAAGAACTTCAGCAAGTACAGGAAAGCTCCATAAAAATAATGAGGCAGGCCATAATGAAATTGTTGCAAACTAGTTAAAAAGGGAAAACCAGAAAAGTAGCAAGACTAGCATGCATTTTTATACCAAAAGGCAAAAGTTAAGGACAGTGGTAGATTTTTCAGTAGAACTGATGCAAACCAAAGAATTTGGCACCAGTTTTAAAATACTGAATAAACAAAAGAAGATGAAATCTAGATGAAAGCTCTCTGATGCTCTTCTAAGAGTTTAACTTTTTACCTACTTCTAGAATTAAAAATTGTTTTATCTGCCAGCCTTGGTGGTGCACAGCTGAAACCCCAGTGCTCAAAGACTGAGGCAGAAGGATCTTTATAATTTTGAGGCCATTTTGAGCTATATAACAAGACCCTGTGTTAAAAAAGTTTCAGAAAGTACTGCAAAAATATATGACAAATAGAATGTATTCATATTTTAGTAACAAATTATATCTTATATATATATATGTATATATGTATGTATGTATATATACACGATGCTTTCTAAAGACAACTGAATTACTGTATCAAAATGTTATTAGTTTCCCTGCCAGGAACTTGCATAAGATAACAGAATAATATAAAGAGATGCTCTTTGCATAGTGTGTAAAATAGCAATAAATATAAACAATCTGTATATTCAATTGAATTTGATTAAGTACAACACAATATCATGTTGTTCACACTGAACATCATAGATTATTACAGGAAGGAATAACTAGATCCAGGCTCACATATCAGAACTTATTATAGCATAAATTTTCAAAATCTATTTATGAAAATCTATGTATATATTCACACATAGATATACCTTTTAAGTTGGGGGTATATATTTTTCAACTGCAACCAGTATTTATTTGGTAGAATTACAGGGAAGAAGAGTAAATAGCATTACAAGTGGATTTCCAATTTTTATATTTATCTTTAAATTTATTCTGTACAAATACAATATGGCTCAATGATTATTTCATTTTGATGAACTGATCTAGCCACTTGATGAAAACCCTTAAGTTTTGGAAGCAGGCATGTAATAAACTCTTCTGAAAATAGAGGAGGTTCAATTTTTCTCATTATCACATGCAAGCTATGTGAACATTTATTATTTAAATTGCCAAAATCTCAGACACTCAACATATACAATGGGATAATTCTACTTAGTTCAAAAAATTAATGGAAGGACTTTAGAAATAAGTATAGTGTTTATAAGGTATTTAACAGGTGTTTAGGAACTTTAGTTTCCTTACTTTTAATGCCAAGAGAATATGGCTTTATGTCAGCTTTATGTCTTAAAATAATTAAAGCATGTCCTAAATATCTAATGTACACTCAAGAAATATATAATGGACCCATGCTTCCTTTGAGCATCATGTTTTAAGAGCTGTCTAGCAAAATTAACTTAACAAAGCACCTTTTGGGGGGAGTCCTACATCTTGAAAATAAAGTATACTGTATTACAAGTGTGCAAAGGATAGCACAGTTCTCATAAGGGGAGAAATGTTCCTCCATTTTCACAAGAGGGCTGAGAACTAAGTTGATGTCAAAAGTATAAAAATATATAACAATGAGTGAAACGGTTCATCTTTTACGACAACACATGCCCCCTTCCTGCTGTTGCTTGCAAGCAGGCGGCACATGCTGGCACAGGTGGTCCTTTATAATTGTGTGCATAAAATAACTGAGTCATTTTCTGATTGGTAAATAATATGCAATGTCAGACTCCCTGCACCATCTGTGTCACTCACCACCGCAGCTCCCCGCAAAGCTGCCAGCAGCACCAGCTCAGCGCCACATTGTTAGAGAAGTCACAGGAAGACGCACTTGGCATCCTTGGCAAGGCTTAAAGCTGTTCACAGTATTGAAGCTGACATATGCCCCAAAGCAGAACGTGTGTGCTACCCTAACGATCTCTCCTGCTGTTTTATAATCAGAGACATAGATGGAGGGAGAGCTGCCACTTTTTCATTTGGCACTGATCGAACCCCTCAACCCAGGCTTTGGCCAAACAATACTCTCCTGCTTAGGAGAATTAATGTGTAGATTACTAAATACAACAATTTCTGCAGCTGCATCCTAAACAAAAGGTAGGTGATTATTTCTGAGTCTTGACTCCAGCTCTCCTGAGTTTTTGTGATTCCTCCTCTTAGCACTGAAGGAGGAGTGGTTAACCGGTGCTGAGCCACCCCGTCACATTAGACAGAAAGCTCAAAGCTTGAAGGAGCTTACGTGGTAGTTGCCTTGTCAGCTTCTCTTTCCATTGAAGGAGCGGAGCCCTGAGTCAGGGAGCACAGTTTGGCTTCCTTCTCAACAAGTCTGGTACTGACAGAAGCTAAGAGTTAGCCTCAGTGTGCACCATGCAGGGAAAGTCCTGGAAAGACTTCTCTTTCCATCCCCCTTTTTCTTTTTTTTTTCCTTTCATATTATTCACGATGAGCCATCTCCATATGGTGCTAACACAAGATCCAAGGAGTTACTAGGCTTTGCCAAGTCTCTTGAAGAATAAGACTTCTATCTTAGCTTAGATTATTCTGCCTTCTAAGGCACCACAATACTTATGGAAAAGGACAATTTAATTCAAAGGAGAAAAAAATGCTGACCCTGAGTTGCTTACTAATCTACACAAATATAATATATTTTTGATTATAAATTACATAAGCCAACACAGCTAATTACAATTTATGACCTAGATGCAAATGAAGAAAAACGAACAGATGATGGAGGTGCGTGTAGTACTGCGACAAATCTAATGCAGACAGACTTTCTTGGATATCAAGACTCACTGTTTTGTGATAAAAGTAAATGTCATGATCATTATTTAAATCCATCAAATTCTCTACATGATATGAAGTCTGTTTTACCTAAGATAAACTATAAAAATATGATACTTAGAAAATAAACCATCATGATATGACTACACAATTAGGATAATATTCCTTATCAGTAAACTGGGTACTAATTCAACCACAGAAAAGGCAATAAAATTGCAAGTGAAATTTAAACTTAAATTGATATATACACATGAAAACATTACAGCTGTCTGTAGATTTATAAATACAAACTGCAGATCTAAAATGCATACACATAAACTTAGCCATATTAGCTATTTATTTCACACTTACATTTAGCTCCAATTATCACAATATTATTTCCAAGTATAGTCATTTCTCGATGTCTATGAAGGATTGGCTCTAAAATTCTTGTACGCACAAGGTCATTATGCAAAATCATGTACTATTTGCATATTGTCTATCCACACCCTTCTGTATGATCCTTGTGTATTTAAATCTTTAGATTATTTTAATACCTAATACAAATTAAATACAATCCTGTGTTGTTATATTGTAAATATTATCTTGCTATGATTAGGAAAGAAAAAAAACAGAAAAATGCAGCATGTTCTGAACAGATGAATCTTCTTTTTTTTTCCGTTTTCTGTATTTGGTACAAGGTCTCACTATGCAGCTCAGACTCCTAGTGATTCTCCTGTTTTCAGCCTCCCCAGCACTGGGATTATGGGCATGAGGCACCATATCCAGATTCAGTTGCCAGCTCTGCACACCCCAGGGGCTGGGTGAACCCAGCATGCTGGAGTGGGGATCAAACACTGATCCCTGAGCTCACCAAAGCAGGTACTTAGTCCACTGAGCTATCTCACCAGCCCCTGAATAGATGAATCTTTTCCCAAAGATTTTCCTCTTGAGATTGGTAGAATCTACGAATTCAGAACTTGCGGATGGAGAGGTCAAATAGAAATCAGTAAAAGATGATTTTTAAGAAGCACATACTTTATGTTATTAGATTCTTTTTTCTATCAGGATGTGGAATTGTACCTTTGAGAATACATTTATGAATATAATTGAGCTTCCATATATAAGGGCTCCCATTCCAAGAATGCAATTAACTTTGGTTAGAAAATATCCGAAAGAAAATTATACAAGTACAAGCTGTTTTCTTCCAGAATTGCACCCTAAGAAATGTGGCCTAACAAATATTTACATCATTTTGTATTAGATATTAATATAATCTAGTTAAGATTTGAAGTAAATGAAAATATACATGTAGATCATACACAAGTGCTACCCCTTTCTATATAAGCAACTTGAGCGACCATGGATTTTGAAACCAGTCTCCTACAGACAGACAGACCTTCACTGTATTTATCTTTTCCTTGAATTGTTCAACTTTGATTTTGTGCTGTTATTATGTAGCTTTCCCCAGTATCCTTTTAAGATTTTATGCAAAGACACACTGAGTATCAAGCACTACCTCGATGATGGTTCTAATGGCCCACTTCTCTACTGGCATTTTTCCTGTCACCCTGAATTTCACAATCTCCTACTCCTCTTGAAGGTGTGTTGTGTGCAGTGAGAACATAATATATCCAATGTTTTATCACATATTGAAAGTGCTCTTCTCATATACTGGCAGACAACTGAAACATCTTTCAGGAAGCCAGAATTTAAGGACTTGTACATACACCCAGTATAATAGAGAGGAAAAGAAGAGCCATCAAAGAGAGGCATAGTGAGAAAAGAAGTGATGACTGTCATTACTTGTAATGGCAGGTGAGGTCATTAGCCCTCCAGCACTTGTTTGAAACCTAAACAGGTACAGGGACTCACCATCAGGATCAATCCATTACTGAATTACAAATATGACTGAATTGAGCAACAAATCTGTGCCAGCTTACTTCTAGCAGCAGTAGGTTTCAGCAGCAGATTGGCACCGTGACAGAGTCCATAATTTTCACAGTGTGTGTTTCATAATTTGTCATGCACACTCTGATTGCCTGGCATATTGGCAGAGTCCATAGCGCTCTCTAAATGTCACCAGACGCATTTGAGGATTTGTCATGCACAGTCTATGCAAGTAGCACACACAGCAGAGTGGCTGGGTTCAGAGCTGATTTCTGTACTCCCCATAAGTGAGAGCTCTTAAGCTCAGCCGCCAGTGACGAGAGCCTGGTGGGGGCTGCGCAGCTCTGCTCTCGGAGCTGCTGATTTTTAATTCTGTGTCAAGTGATCATACGGATGCTGCCAGGAGAAAATACTATTACACGGCAGGTGTGACATGCACAGCACAGAATTTCTTGCCTGATAATATTCTTCGCAAATCATTCCTTGTAGTGTACTTAACATTTCTTTTTCCATGCGAGCACAAAGAGCATTTCAGAAATTAGGAAGGAGAAACAGGAGAGTAATAAATCTGAATAGCGGGTGCAGAAAGGTATAGTGCAAGAAATTACTCAGTTGAAAGATCAAAGGATACATGCCTGCAGATTTTGACAGAAGTGGAGAGTGGTGTTGAGACTAGAGAATCCCAGGCTAGTCATCCTAACACTTGGTTCCCATAGGAACAGCTCCTGGGTATAGGCAAACCAGGTAGGCTTTTTTTTTTTGCCTCAGTTAATGAGGAAGTTGGATGAACGCACTTCTAAAGGAGTTTTCATGTCTATACATTCTGTTGTTTTAAAAGGCAAGCATCAGTTCATTAATATCTCTCCATCATCTGACTCTTTTGCCTGCCATGGTTGCATGACACATCTCCAGTGTTTAGTAAAAGCTTCAAGAGTTACATCTGCTAGAAGCTTTTAGTGGTCTAGGATCCCAGCCATTATCTTATCACTTTTAGTCACTGTCTTTGAGGAGGAAAAAGGAAATTAGTCTTTTTTATGCATTTTGGCTCCATAGATGCACCTGTTACTATGAAATCTGTTTGATGATAAATAACTCACATATGCTCAAGAGCATTGTCTTGACATGTGTTCAGGGAGAAACCTTCACAGACATATGTTGCAAAAAGCATTATTTGTTGTTGCATGTGGATCAGAGAAAGGAACGGAGTATTTGGAGGCTAACAAAGATTATTTAAGGGAGGAAGCTGAGTTTTCCACTGCAAATGTTTCAAATTATGAAAGATCTAACATCAAATTCACAGCTATGAGCAAGACTCCAAAGACATAGATGAAAGTCACAGAGACACACTCTGCTCACAGATGTAGACCATGGAGACACACATTACTCAGTGCTTTAGCGCAATAGCTGTCTACAACATGCCCTGAGTACTGAGAAACATACAAGATTGTTCATTTGAAAAATAAAAAATTTGTCTGCTCAGACAAGCATAGGAACTGGGGTAGGATCCCTGGCACCACATGCTGCATAGGCCCTGCCCCTGGGAACACTGAGCCTGTCACCAAGACCAGGTGTGGGGGTGCGTACTTGTAATCCCAGTGCTGGGGAGGCTGAAAACAGGAGGATCACTAGAAGTCTGAGCTGTGCAGTGAGACTGTACCAAATACACAAAAGAAAAGAAAAGAATATCACAAGTCTAGGTTCATTTGTGTGAGAGCTATTTCTTAATAACATATAATCCTTCTGAAAAGGCTAGCAAGATTTAGCCTCTACCAAAAATATTACTTATGCCAGCCTTTCTGTTGTTGCTTTGACTGGGACAAGCAGGACAACCACCACTCTTTCCGGATTTTTAGGGAAAAAGTTGTTTTCCACTAATCCTTGTATATGAACAAATTGCAACTGCTCAGACACTGTCTAACTCCTATATTGACCATGGAGTCTTTGCTTCCTTGTCTACCTGAATCTCACTAAAACAGTTTAGGATTTAGTTTGGTTCGATATTTGGTATTTGATGGAAAAAAATGGGTGTCTTATCTCCCATATTAAATCAGGTTGATTTAAATAACTGATCTAATAACTTGCATTAAGTAACTTTGGAAATTAATTTACTCTGATCATTAAGTTTTAATTATGCTTTTATAAAATATACCTCCATTCAGTTATTCCAAATATTCTTTGAAAACTATATGCCAAAGTTGAAAACTATATTCCTTTTATGGATTTCATGCCAAGGTAATGAATTTCTTATGAATAATGTTGACCTGAGGATACTTCAAAATAGGTTCAATATACTTCATCCAACAAATATTTACCTTATTCCTTTACTGAGGTGCCATCCTCAAAATATTTGCAGTGAGAACTAAATCAGTCTTTAGCTTTGCATAGCTAGACACAAATTTCAGTCTTTAAGAATATTATTTGTTTCTAAGCAACTTTATTGAAATATACTAAAGATCTTTTATGGCAACTTATGAAAGTTACCCATTTTAAGTTGTGCATTAAATAGATGCATACATACGTACCTAAATATGCCTGCCAAATTGTTTGGTCAACATAATAAGGTGAAGCATTTGCTTGATTTGAATATTTGTTTTTCCTTTGTTATCATTTGCGATATTTCAGTTGCCTGTACCACAATAGATTAAAAAAATTAAATAAAATAAAAAAGTTCAGCTTAATATTTTGCCTCTGTATTTCATTTCTTGGTTAAAAGAACTGATGAAAACAGTACACTTTTTGTAGAAGGTGTATGTCATTCTATCTCTAAAGAAACAAAAATAAAAATAAATTATTTCTAGAAAAAGTATCAGATTTTGCCTTATGTTACTTCCTAAAACCTCTCACCAATAATCATAAAATCACTCTTGCCTCTAGCTCAAGTGCTTTTACAGTACAATATCCTAATTTTTCAAACAGCACTAAGCCTATCAAGGTAGGTTTTTTCAGAAAAAGGTGATTGCTTTTGTCAACTTTGAATGTAAACTACAGCTGTACTGCCCTGTCATAACTGCATCTTTTCATTATTGATACATTAAAGTCACATCATTCATGTGTAGGAGTGGTGGGAAAATAAACCCTTTTCTCATGTAAATTACCAGCAAAACTGAGATTTTTTTTTAAAGTTGTGGTTAAATATTAAAGATTTTTCTGCACCTACTTAATCATAAATGGCTTGTCTTCTTTTATTTCATAGTCTAAAAATGAACAAGGTCATAGAGATTATATGCTCTGGGGGAAGACAGACAATAAATTAAAAAATTATCAATTTATGTCTGTTCAAATATAGGTACATATGCATAAATACAAATAATGTATGTGCATACATAGTTATATACATAGTTAGGAACTTATGTTATATGCACAGATATGATATGTGAATGTTTACCAGAGAACTAGAAATGATTTACTAAGAAATTAAAAGTGTATCTAGTTTTTGCAGAAAAGCATATCACAGGTCCTATCTTCAGTGAAGAATGGAGAGTTATGGGAAAGGAAGAGGCTGTCCTTCGTGTTTCCTGTCAGGTCTGTCTCTCTCTTTTTTTCATTTTTGTTTTTACTTTTGTTTTTGCTTCTGTGGCCAGCTCAGCCTGCTGTAGGGGTGGGACTGGTGCAGCATGAGGTGCTGGGGATCGAACCTCAATTGCCTAAGCTTGCCTAGTCAGGCTCTCTGGGCCACTGAGCTATGTCATGGGCCTGTGTCTGGTCTCTTTTACATATGTTGCACGATGCATAAGGAAGGTCTAAGGAAAGCTACCCTTCTTCTCCCTTTTCCTTACATTTTGCTTCTAGCAGTGGAAATTGTTGCATTTTTTTTTCCTCATTACGAATGATCCACTATTCCCATGTCATTTCTGCCTTTTGTAACAGTTTCATTCCCTGCTCCTTTCCCATGTGACCCTCGATGACTGACCCACTGGCCGGGACATATAAGTATTGCCACTAATTTTATGTGAAGCTATTCTAGCAAATGTCAAGCTATAAGGGTGGCATATACGTTTATATTGAAAACAAATATATATATATATATATATATATATATATATATATATATATATATATATATATAATCATAAATTATATTCAACATGAATTGAATGCTTATCAGCCACAATAATAAGAATCACAATCAGGCATGTGAGAGTGGTTTTTAATAGTGCTTTATTAGTCAGCTTTCCCACTGCTGGACACAGTACCTGACAACCACAAGTGTAAGGAGGAGAGTTGTAAGCTGGCCAATGTTTTAAGGAGATGCAGTCCATTGTTGGCTGACTTTAAAGCAGGAAAATTATGGCATAAGGGTGTGATGGAGCAAAGATTTTTTAGATAATAGCTACTGGGACACAGAGAAGGGGAACAGAGCCAGAGGCAGAGAAACAAAGGAATAAACATAGGCCCCAAGTCCCCACCATATAGACCACCCAGACATGCCTTCTAGTGTATTCCACTCTCCACCTCCATCCAGGGAAGATCCCAAAGCCAATCAAACTAACCACCATACCTGAAAGCACTTTTTCTTAGAGGACAAATGTTCAGGAATGATAACACTGTTTCTGGTCTCTTTTCCACTTAACTTCCATCCTCTCTATTTAAATTGATGTCAGAAAGACTGTATTTTAAGCCAAAATATTATCAGTGTCATTTCTCCGGCCACTTAAGGTCCTGGCCTTAAGGAACCTCATGACTACAGCTGCAAGAATCTTCCTGCAGTTGACACCTCAGATGGCTGTTTTTCCAGGTTTCCAAGTGTCTTGCTAGAATCTCCATCTTCCTTTCCCATTGTGTTTTTGTTGTTGTTGTTGTTGTTGTTTTTTTTATTGGTCTTTTTAAGACAGAGTCTCATTATGCAGTTCAGGCTGGCCTTAAACTCACTTTGTAGCTCAGGCTGGTCTCAAACTCACAACAATCCTCCTCCCTCAGCCTCCCAAGTGCTGCGCCACCACACCCAGCTCCCATTGTGTTTTGAATGTGATCCGTCTCCCATTATTTCCCAACTCAGCCCCCACATTCTGTCATTTCTGTATTTCCTCTCTTAGTGAATAAGATTGACATTTATGACATTTACCTTAATATTATTCCTCTCTTTCACCTCATTGCAGCAGTCTCCAAGCCTATTATTGCCTCTGTCCCCTGAACTCATCTGATGAGGTCTTCTGCATCTCACTGGCATATTGTTTTCTCATCTAACACTCACTCCCTGACCCCTTTATTCTTCCAACAGAAGCTTGATTATGTTCAGGTAGGGAAAGTCATGTGCTTCAGGAAAGGGTGGATCCTTCCTGGGAAGTACAGTGAGCATCTTGATTCATTTATTCAAATCAACACTTACAGAGTGGAACCAGCTGCAGTGATGAAAATTATTTATAATTTTCCCTGTTCAAAATGGTAGCCACTGACTCTGTATGACTTGAACTGTCTCTGGAGCAAATGATGTACAGCGATTTTAATTGTATATAATTGTACTTAATTAAAAATCAAATAGTTACTTGTCACTAATAATTGCACTACTAGATAATTCATACACAAGTCACAGTATCTCCTTACTACACCAGTGATTCATGCAGGAGCCAGCATTTGCAAACTTTTTTTTTTGAATAGTTAAATATGAGAAAGAGTTTGGCAGAGAAATTTTGGAAACATCTGTGTCTTAAAAGAGATAAAGCAAAAATGAATTTGTCCTCTGGATGTAGCATAAGGGTGTGACAGTTTTTATAGCCACTTTGAATTCAAGATGGACAAGCCTCAAGAAAAATGTCTATATTCCCAGAAGGCAAAAAATATAAATGATCTACGTGCTCAGTGACATCCAAAATAAGCATCTGAATTAGCAGTGCTTGAGTCTTTGTTCCTCTGCAGTTACTCGAGGGATATAGTGAACATCTTTATCTAAAACCCCTTTAACTTGGCATTCTACATTATCTAAAATTTGCATTAAGCCATATTTTTAGTTCATTATCTCATCAATGTTTTTACCCAGATTGGTCAGTACTATCCTGCCCTGGATTCTTTCTGGTCTGCCATTCAAGCACAGAGTTCTGCTACTCCACAAAACATCCCTCTGTGCTACACTTTTGCACAGTTTCTAAGTAGTTATTCAGCAGCTTAATTGCATGCTTTTTAATTGTGTATCCCTATGTCACATTTGGCCTCCTGACAAGAGACATCATGTACATTTCACTCTTCATTTTATAAAATCATTGCTTAATACACAGATTATGTATGGATGTATGTTCTAATCAAATGGATATTGGATTAGCTAATCAGTAAAAATTACAATTCTGATCATAATTCTGCCTTTCAAAAATGTTTTGGTGTTCTTCCATACGTGATAGGATGTATCCCAAGTTTTTAAATCTAGTATTAGTTTTCTATTTTATCATCCGGCTGGAGCTATTTTTATAATCTTATGTCCTATCACTATTACCTGTCCATAGTCTCTTGTTCAGTCTCCCAAGTAATTACTACTCTTGTCAGGTGATCTAAAAATAGCTAGGAGACCTGTACAGAATGATTCTGTAGTCTGCTTAAGCAATTTACATGCAAATAATTTATTCACACATGAGGGAATCAGTTGGTAGACTGATCAAGGAAAAACAAGATTAATAAAAGGGAAAATGGAAGTAGAGGAACTTCAGATAACCTCAGGATGCTGAACCATATATACATACATTTATTTTGTTCTTATTTTTTATTAAAACATTTTTGCAGTACATATTTTAAAATTAAACTTATTTGGTTGCTGTCATAGCGGATAGTGCAGATATCATGTCATTGATTAGTCTAGCCAATACTATGAAAAGAAAAAAATTATTTTGCAATTAGTTCTCTAGAAAAATTGTGGGTTTACTGGTGGCAAATCATGGTACAGGCCAACTCAGTGTGATAGTGGCCAGTGTCCACCCCTGGATGCTTCGCTTGTTAAATTCGTTTCTATTAGTTCTCTAATTAGAAATTTTTAAAAATTCAGTTTAATTTCCCTTTGTTGAGGACAGATATATGCTTCTAAAGCCAGCCTTTCTAACTGGTCTGTTTTGAATATTAAATAACTTATGCTCTAAATCTTTAGCACTTTTTTACACACAACATGGTAGAATTCTGCTTGATGCCCATCACTTAGGTAGATTCTACCTCTTGGAACCTAGAGATAGACACATTCATTTAAAATGTTATGAAGAATGAAGTAAAGCTGTAGTTTAAAATTTATTAGTAGCAACACTGTTAGTATAGTTAAATCCTGGAAAAAGAAAATAGTTCAGAAGAAGTTTTCATTCTGATCAAAAGAAAAAACTGAATTTCTATCTAGCAAAAGCTAAGTCCAAGGACTATAGTAGTCTAAGCAGCTGCCTGGCAAGCACAAGGACCCAAGTTTGATCCCCAGTGCCACATGCTATGCCAGCCTCAGGATTACCAGGCAAGCCAGGGGGCCACTGAAACCGGACATTGTGGTACACACCTGTAATCCCAGCACTGGAAAGGCTGAGACAGGAGGATCACTATGAGTCTGAGCTGTATAGTGAGACCATCTACCAAATAAATAATAAATAAAAAGATTGGAAAAAAAAAAGCTAACTCCTGGGTTTAGGCTGTGGGTGCACCTCCTTCAGATAATGTTATCTTATACTGAGCTCAAGTGGAAAGAACATTGACAGAAAGCTTCGTGAGATTTTTTCATAAAAAAAGTCTGCCTCTTACTAAGTGAACTACAAATAACAACCTTTACTATCTAAATTGTTCTTATAGTTCAGCACCGTAAGTACATGCCTGGTAAATGCAAGGTCCCAAGTTCAATCCTCGATACTAAAAAAAAAAAAAAAAAAAAAAAAAAAAGTTACTCACTTTTACAAGTTCTCATAATTATGGGCAAAAGGTACATCATAAGTTGTAGCCAGATTCCCCACCAAGAAGTTTTCTCTATCCACCACCTAGGAATTTCTCAGAATTCTTTTTTCTCACAAAAGTTTTTTCCATCTACCTCCTAGCTTTTCTCAGAATTTACAGAACCAACAATGGCTATGGCACACATATTGTTGGCCCCATATTTTCTTTCCAGTGTTTTGTAAAGTTTAACTGTTGTCACTTTGTAGATTTTCATCATTGTGATAAGTAGTATTCTTTGCTTACAATCATTGGTTCCAGACCTGACATTGTCAGACTTGCCTAGAATAAGAATATGTTCTTCTGCTCCTTGGCTTTGGGCTTGGCCATATGATCCTGGTCAGTTAGCTAGGAGTGGATAGGACTCATGCAGATTTTGAGCAGAAAATGTACAGTGTGAATTTATGGTTTGATTGTATCCATTTGAGTCTCTATCCTCTAGAAAGGATTATACTATGAGACAGTATGGCTCTTCCTCCACCTCCAGGCTGCAGGTGCAGACTGGAATAAAGCCACCTGCAGCCTCAGGCAGTGGAAACCAGATAACTCAGGCCAAGAATCACAGCAGACAAATAGGATGTTTATTTAACCATGTTAAATCAAAAGTCTTGAGACAGAGATTTCTGAAATGGAAGAAGTTATGGACACATAGCAAATACCAATTAGAAAAAAAGTGGTGCTTGGATAAGAACCTTGATCCAGCAGCAACAAGGTGGGCGAAAGTTAGGAAAGTGTTTCCATAGGCCAACCAAAAAGCGATGCTACATTATTATGCAAGTTTGAAAAAGAAGGCAAGGGCCAGTGTGACAGCTTAGCAGACCAAGTGTCTGCTTCAGTAAGCACAGGGGATGGGGTTCAATCTCTGCCGTGCAGGCCCCACCCCCGAGTGCACTGAACTGGATATTGAGACCGGGCATGGTGGCGTCCACCTGTAATCCCAGCTCTGGGAAGGCTGAAAACTGGAAGACCATTATGAGTTTGAGTTGCATAGTGACATCCTGCCCCCCCCAAAAAAAGGCAGATGATGGGACAGGGAAGATAGCCCAATATGGGGGGCAGGGGAGATGGCTCAGTAGAATAAGCTCTTGCCTGGCAAGTGCAAGGGTCTGAGTTCAATCCCCAGTTCTGAAAAGAAAAACAAAAGATAGCTCAGTATTTCAGAATTATTTCCTTATCACCACAGAGTGGAATTGTATGTTTCTGCAGAAGAAGCTGATAAAATCTATATTATTAATCAAATTAAATAAATGTTTTGTTTCATTCAAAGCTGTTTTCATATGAAATTTTCACATATTTCCAGTTGCTCAACAGTGCAATGTCTCTGTATTGGCAGGCTTAATATGGGCCTTTCTTTCAATTTTATTTAACCATCTAGTGTGCAAGGAGATAATTCGATTTATGAGCATTTGAAACAATGTTAACTTCCAGGCATATAATATTTTAAGGGGTTTAACTCAATCAAGATGAAACAATTACATTGAATTCTTAGGATATATACTTTCTACAAACTTCCTCCAAATAAGCACCTTTTAATGCCCAGTAAACCTTTCTCTGAGACTAGTCTTAATCCTTCAATTCTTGAGATCTGTCATCTCTCCCCTAAACCTTCTTAGTTTCTCTCTAAGAAATCATGAAATTGACCCTGTGAACATTTTCCACTTATCTTCCTCAACCCACAGAGAAAGGTAATATCTCTTAAGTGCTTACAAAGGGTTGAAGAATTCAAGTATTTCAGTAAAGTGATAGCACTGCACAAGCAAGGCCTCAAAATACACATGAAACACAAAACCCCCTATAATTAAGCATTGGAAATAATAATTCATAACCACACCAGCCTTCCCAATAACCGCAGCACTGGCCTACACCCCCTACCCTCACTCGATCCCCATCTCCTGAAACTGCCAATCACAGCAAGAGACTATTCAGAAATGAGCTGCCTCGGCATGCTTGGGACTAAGACCTTGTTGCTGTTTAATGTTCAGCAACATGAAATATCCCATGAAGAGAGATCGAAATGTGATGAAAGTTAGCCTATAACTGCAGAACTGGAACTTCAGAATACACGTGGATGTAAATGTGCTGCTCCTGTGAAATGGTCAAAGCATAAACCTGGAAGTTTCTTTTTCCTCCTTTGTTTGCCTTAAATTTACTTTCATCTTCCATTATAAACTGTTCATTATAACGTTAGTGAAACACTTCAGAGTAAGCTTGCCACCTAAAGACAAATACATACAATGTAAGGGCAAATTCCCTGCCTGTCGTTGGGCCTTGGGGGAGACACAGCCCATAGGCAGCTCTGCTTGTGCCCTAGAAGGCCACTGTGTGGAGTGGGACATTTGCTTTAAAGTCTGATTATCATCACCTCAAAAAGATTTTCCACAATCCATTACCTGAACCTTGGGATAGTCATTAATGGAGTTGGGACAATCTGAAGTGCATTTGAATATTTAAAATACATAGTCCTTTGTTGTGATTATTACGGTAATTTTCAATGGAAGAATCTTAACAGCAGAGATTAATAGGGTTGGATATTATTATGATTATTGTGAAGAGCTGAGAAAAGATTTAAAAAGAGCTAGAGCTAAACCTGAGGGTGCCTCTAATTTTGACCTTGACTTATTTTGCAACCTAAGGCTAGTGATAAAATCTCTCCATCTCAGTAAGGAACTTATAAAATTTTGATGATATGCTATTTTGTAGAAAGTCTGAAAAATTAACCCTTGCTTAAGTTTCACTTATTTTTCCCCAGGTTTCCAGGAATCCCACTATTGTCCCACTAATGCTACCACATATGATGCACACACACACACACACACACACACACACACACACAACTTAAGAGTTCTGCATTGTCTTGGAAGCCAAACAGCAATGATATATTAAGAATCCCCACATCACAATCTAGAGAGCATACTTCAGTCACATGGGCAGATTCAGTGGATGGGAGTAAATCACTTAGGTTTTTCTGTGCTTCTGTTGAGGTCCAGCACACATAACTTACATAGTATTTCAAGGAAGAATTTTTAGAAAAGTACCACACACTCACATTCCCCACCCACTTCTACTCTGAAACACATTACAAACTAAGCAGTATATTTTTACCTTTGTTTGAAGCACAAGGTAAGGTCCCCACAGCAGAAATGCCCTCTTTATACTGGATAAGAATGTTGGAAAAAATCTTTATCTCCAAGGAAAGAAGATATGGGGAAGAATCCTAGGAAACAGACCTAGTAAATTCCCTGTTGACTATTAGATCACACCTGTATGACCAAACATGCTTCTTTATAATTATTCAATTTTTCATCACACTAGCATTGAAAAAATATACAAGTTTACCTATTTTTCATGTCCATATTTTCTCATGAATGTTTCTTATTAATGTCGCACAAATGGTATAATAAACGTGTATGGGAAACCGTGGTAATCAGTTTCTTCTTTGTTATGGTGTTCATGCATGAACTTACTATGAACAAAGGACAGAAAGCTTTACTCCTCTACCCTCCCTAAGCATAGATGCAGAAGTAGGCTTGATAATCCTGAGGATATCACTCTTCTTGATTCCTGTTGCAAAATTCTATCTAATTCACTGTATCTACACTTCTGAAACCTCATCTCCTCAGTCTCTCCTGGCTAAAAAGAGGGGTTGGCAGCCATCTGCCAGTGTAAAATTCCAGTGTGCCACTTAATCTCAATTGTCCCTTTGACAGGAATCAAAGACTCCAGAGAGACTCAGACCTTGGCTGTGCTACACTCAGCAGTGGACTCACCCTTGCTGTCCCCAGCTGAACGTGCTGGGAGGTGCTGGAGCCCAGCTGGAGGGTAGGTCCCTGGAGGTGTGCTGCGGAGCATTAGCCATGGTATCCTTCCCCTCTGCTCCGCCTGCTGGCTGCCATCGAGTGAGCAGGTTTGTTTTACCAGGATGATTTTGTCAAGCATAGACTGGTAACAGGTACTGTAAAGTGGAACTTTAAAAAGTAGATTTTTTTCTATTACTAATAAAAACTTCAAATTCTTCTTGCTGAGCATGTAGCCAATGTCTTCTACTCTACTCAACCCCAAGAGAAGTGACAGAGTATAAAGATGCTCGCTGTTTGGGGTTTCTGCTAGGGGGACAATATAATACAAGACACATTTTATAAGATTATTTTATATTTAATTGCACAAAGAATCATATACAAATAGAGCAGAAAATCTGTTCATATACTAAAGACCAAAGAATCCAGCTGAAAGTCACACCCCTAATATCAGTCCAGCTAAAAGTCTAGAGCTCATAACAATGCCTGTCACAAGTTCAACTGGAAGTCTCCAGCCTTCGACAATGTCTCTTACAGGCCCACTTCACAGATCTTCACTGGAAAAGCCCAAAGGTCAGTGGTGAAAGCTAGAAAATCTATGCCAGCTGGATAAAGAATCTGTACTAGCAGCCTGAGGAACCTGAACTGAACCTAGGAAGCAACACTCAAGGTAAGAATCAGAGTTTCCCCTTAAAATTACCACAGCCTTCCTCAGCTACAGTGAGGTCCTGAGCTCCTCCAATGATGCAGGGAGTTGAATTCCCTTCAGGAAAGTCAATGTGAAAAGCTTCTCCAGGAGGCTGAGCTGTGCACCATCTTCCCTTCCAGAGCCAGGAAGCCATACTAAGATGAGGACCAGAGCTCCCCCTAAGAGACCCATAGCCATTCTCAGTGACACTGGAATCCTGAGCTCCTCTTCCGATGAGATCAATAAACTTCACCAAGAGAGCTAGCATGACAAAGTCACCAGGCAGAATAGCCCAAGAGAAGCAGCTGTTTCCAATAGCTCCAACAGCTTCTCCAGACAGCCTCCCTAACAGCCTCTCTTCTTCTTCCCTTATGCTGCCTCTTTGCTGCTGCCAACAATCCTCAGGGTATTGGTCCCCCATACCCAGCACCATGCTAGCTCAGTTAAGCTGGGTATAACAAGTTGTCCACCAGTGGTCAGTTCACCACAATGCCAGTTACAGAAGGCCATATCCCAGGCTCATTTTGATGAAAGAGGGAGAGAGAGACAGACAAAGAGAGAGAGAGAGAGAGAGAGAGAGAGAGAGAGAGAGAGAGAGAGCATGCAACTGAAGATGGTTGGAACTAATAACACAAAGAGTTCTACACTTTCTCTCTGTGCCACTTCTCTTTGATCTTTAGCATAACCTCTTACACACTTGTACTGAAGAGATGGTGATTTGAGACCTCCCATTTCTGCAGAGCTAGCTTTGAATAAATTATTTCCCCCCTTTTTAAAAAAAAATATGTGGCTTCCTGTGATGGTTAGTGTCAAGCAAACAAACCAATATTTATGGACCTAAGTGGCTGATAACAGCAGAAACCTCTGAAATCATTAGCCAAATGAATTTCGCCCCCTTTAAATTGTGGGTGTTGTGTATATCGTCCCTGGAATGGCAATGTTAACAGTGCAAACTATTGGTACCAACAAAGGGGAATCTTTGTATTGAATATACATGATCATATGCTTCAGAAGTTTTGGAACTGGTCTATAAAGTTTACAAAGTTTTGTAAATGTGGCTCAGAGAACCCCAATATGTTAATTAGATCTTGGTGAACAATTCTCATCAGAGCTCCAAACATTAATAGGAATGAAGATAGAATGTTGATAGGAATTGAAGCCAACAGAGGACAATAAAGGTCAGACTGAGGAGGTTTCAGGAAAGTTAAAATTAAGGAAAATGAGCATTATGGAGAAAGACAACTCCCAACCTATTAGATGTTGCAAGACTGTGGTTTCATATTAAGGAATGAATTCATGAACCAAAGGAGGAAGTTAGGAAGTTCTATTGGAAAAATAGTTAGAAAACTATCTCCTGAATTTCTAGAATATGTCATGCGATTCTTTTTCAGGGAAATTTTATACAGCAACATCACAATGTGCATACAATGTCGATCAAATTACAACCAACTTATAAGATCTCCAGCATAGCCAGGCATGGTGGTGCACACCTGTAATCCCAGCCCTAGGGAAACTGAGGCAGGAATGTCATTGTCAGTTCAAGACCAGCCTGGGCTACAAAGTGAGCTCAAAGCCAGCTTGAACTTCATAGCAAGACCTGTCTCAAAAGCACAAAACAAACAAACAAGAAAGATTTCAATTATAATCTTATAGTTAACATTGATCCAATATGGAAGCCAATCATGTAGCAAAGGCATTACTTCAGCATATCTGTAAGTTCTAATCATAGAAAGAATAAAGGCATTTGTTGAATAGGCTTGGAATATGGCTTCAGATGTTCTGGTTACCCAACTATGTTTCTTACCTAACTGGGTTCACTGGTTCAGGTGGTGCTAGTTACAGTATAACCTCAAGTTGTTTATTTTTAAGGAGGCCCTTTTCAGATTCCCCTCCAGTCTTAAACTCTGTCATTTACACTGACTTCCACAAGGGCCCAATCCCTCCCTGAATGTCGATTAATCTCCATCTACTTTAACTCTCTATAATGTTAGGACTCCATTAGGATTTGGACTACAGTCTACATCTGTACCATTCTCTCAAGGAATGTCTAGTTGTCCCATGCCTTAAACTTTGTATAAAGTTGAATTTAAGAGTGACAGGCTAATTGATCAGGGGAAGGAAATTTCAAGGGAGCCTAATGTTCAGACCATGCACAGATAATTGTGTAAGATTTATAATAAGAATCAAGGCCAAAGGCAGGGCAGAAAGTTTAAAAACTTAAATTTTCACAAGAGAAGAAGCACATGCGAAGTTGGGATCCAAACAGATGAAACTGCTAGAATAATTAGTACATCACAAAGACATGAAATACTTTGAAGTTGGACAAGAAGAAAGATTCCTAGAGAACATGTCAGGAGTCAGTAAGACCTCATCCTTTACTGACTCAAAGGTGCAAGAAAGATAAACGTCTTGGTGAGAAGAATGCTCATGGCACTCTGCTATGGAAGGCCGCCTAGGAGTCAGTGCTGTCAGATTCCTTTCACTGTGCTCAGTCATCCAGGCACTCCAGGGTACTGCAGCAGTGATCCAAAGGGGCCTGGTTCCTGACTGACATAGGGACAGACCCCTTCATTGTCCAAATGACTCTGGCTCTCCAAGAATGCAGAATACAGGAGATGTGGAGCCAAGGCTTCCAATCTGATTTTAAAAGAAATCTGGGAGGTCAGGGAACATGGTA
This sequence comes from Ctenomys sociabilis, assembly GCA_004027165.1. Lineage (NCBI taxonomy): Eukaryota > Metazoa > Chordata > Mammalia > Rodentia > Ctenomyidae > Ctenomys > Ctenomys sociabilis. The sequence continues at coordinate 25,724 of PVKA01015807.1, forward strand.
CTAAGAAGGTGGTATTTGGAGTGGTGGGAGTGAAGCTGAAGATACAGTGGAGAACCAGAAATGTGGACTACATCAGTCAGTGTTTTACTGGACAAACAGATACAACACAAGAAATTATACAAATGTATAAGAAATTACAAGAGCAGCCATACAGTTTAAACAAGAAGAGTACAGAAGGTGTCTGAACACAGGAGACTGAAGGATTCAGTCCAAGGTCCAGAGCTCACTGAGGTGCCTGTATCAGAACACCAATGAGTCTTCAATGGAAGGCTCAAGAGTCTATGCAAGAAGGCTTTATGGATCCTTAATAGCAGCTGACAAGTTTGTATGGGATCCAGGAGATGATGTCCAAGGCAAAAACTGGAGCTCCTCTAAAGAACTGAAGTAGATTCATTCTTACTTTTGCCTTTACTATTTCTCCATTATACCATTAAGGCAATGAGCTGCCCTGGGGTGTAGAATTACTGAGCTGTTTTGTGTAAACTTGTCTTAACTAAGCTTCTCAAGTTGACACAAAATCAACTGTGACATTGGTGATGCCAGAAATCTGAAATATCTGACAAACAAAAATACAGGGAAGTCAGCTGAAAGAAGAAAAGGGGCTTTCCACATAGCTCAATGGATTAAAGCTCCTGCTTAGGCCGACACAGGAACCATTACATTACAGTCCCTGGAGCATGCTGAGACAACGATTGAGACTGGGTGTGGTGGCATGCCTGTATCCCAGCACTTGGGAGGCTGAAAACAGGAGGATCACTATTAATCCTATATGTATTCTGAGATCCTGTAGACCCTGTACTAAATAAAAAAGAGCGGGACATGCAGGCTGAACAAACAAAGCCATAATAAGAAGTTCCAGAGGCCCTTTGTGGCTCACATATCCCAAATGTTGGACATAGAGTTATAGACTTAATCACTGTGTCACTGATTGGAATCCCAATCTTGCTTTGCTCCAATTCTCCACTGTCCCTCTATTCATCCCTTTTGAAATGGGAATGTTTATTGAATGCCTTTGGATTACATGATTTGTTTTCAATTTCTGCAGAAGGTAACAGCTAAGAATTTTTCTTAAATTTTAGCATAATTTTTTATGTGTTATTTTTTTTCATTTGTCATTCTTTTCTGTTGTTCAGGGATTGTGGGGGGAAATTCAATTTTTTTTCCCATTTTTCTTTTTTGAGGCAGGATTTCACCAGATAGTTCAGTTCTGTCTTCAACAGAACTGTTTTTCTTTCCTTCTTTCTTTCTTTCTTTCTTTCTTTCTTTCTTTCTTTCTTTCTTTCTTTCTTTCTTTCTTTCTTTCTTTCTTTGGCAGAACCGGGGATTGAACTCAGGCCCTTGTGCTTGACAGGCAAGCACTTATTCTACTGAGCTATCTCCCCAGCCCCTATGTGTTTCTTTTTTTACTTTTATTTTTATGTATTTGGTCAGGGTCTCACTATGCAGCTCAGACTGGTAGTGATCTTCCTGTTTTCAGCCTCCACAAACTGAGATTATAAGCATGCACCATCATGCCTGGCCTGGGTGATCAGTTTAGCACAACCAGGGAATGGCGGTGGCCTGGGAGGGTTGCTAACCCAGTATGTGGTGTCAGGGTCAAACCCGGGTCATGTGCTTGCCTAAGCAGGCGCTTAGTCTACTGAGTTATCTCAATGGCCCTAGTTTTAGAGGAAAATCTGACTTGATTTTTGAGCAATGCTAAGATTGCTGACATTGTAGGGAAGGAGTTACTACACTGTAGTTGCATGCCAGAAAGTTATATGACCTGAAGCAGAATTGCTTTGTGTTTATTTGGAAATTAAGTAAGGAGATGTGATTAGATGCCACAATGAGAATGGGACAACTTGTGCCAGTTAATCTTATTTGGCAACTTGGTTAAGAGATTTCTGGTGAGACGACTGAGTGGTGAGGATGCTATAATTATCAGTAGATTACTGCACTATGTTCATAACTGAATGTGTTGTTACAAAGTAGGATCCAGGCACTGGGGTTCTGTCATTGTTTTGTTTTTAGAGACAGAGTCTTGCTATGCCTGGTTAGACCAGTATAGACTGGCCTTGAACTCATTGTGTCACTCAGGCTGGTCTCAAACTCAAAAGAGGGAATTCCTTTGCCTCAGTCTTGCAAGTGCTGTGATTTCAGGCATGCACCACGGGCTGTGCCCTGGACAGCATATCTTTTGCTGACGTTCTGCTCCTGTGCTCTGCGTCCCATGGTGAGCATCATTCTGCCATGTTCAGCATCACCCATTGTCACCTGTAGCCTATTTATAACTTTAGATCCATATTTATATCATGGATGCAGCTCTCATGAGGTGATCTAAAATACATTTCTTATCTTTTCAATTGGGGATGTTGGTGATTCGTACCAGAAATGAGAAAGTTGGGCCGGGGAGATGGCTCAGTGGAATAAGTGCAAGCATAAGCACAATGGCCGGAATTCGATCCCTGGTTCCACCAAAAAAAATAAAGAAATAAAGAAATGAGAAAGTTGACCAAGATGTCCAGTCTGCTCATTCACAATCTTTGTGATATTTTTCAGTTCCTCAACCTAACACAGCAAGAGTAAAAATGGAACCTTCCACCTAGCATAATAAGGAGGCCTAATTAAATGATCATCTAAAAACAGTAGACTAATGCCAAGCATATGACAAGCACTATACATTTATTCATTAAAGAACTTCAAGGACCAGAGCTGTTAGCTGTAACTATCCATTGCTCACATAGAATGTAAGCGCTTCCTATGTTTATCTAGGGATAAATCTTTCATGGAAGCCAAATTGATACTACCTGCCTAAGCTTGCTGCAGATATAAGACACTGTCTCTGTTGCTATCCTCTCAGTGTTATACCTGTTTTACTTAACTCTTTGTTTCATCTACTAATACAATTTACTGATCACTAACATTGAGGTTGTCTAAATGCTTGTTTAAAATGTAGAATATAACTCCTCACTTCAAATGTACTGAATCACAATGTACCATATTGAGTATACCCAAGTTTTTCAGGTATGTCACATACTTCTGAGTATTTATTTCCTAATTCACACTTCCACTATGGGATTTTGATAGGCAATACATAACTTGCTACTAATAATGCATTACTAACCTTGGCATATAAGCATGAAAAAAATTTGGGAGAATAGAAGGTCATTGATAAAGGTAGGTCATTATCTCTTTCACTCCACATAAATTGCTTGAATGCACAAGAATGACACGGAATATCAGCTTGCGTCCTGGGAAATGAGCATAAGACCTGGGTTAGTAGCAGTGGATTGTAAGAAGTAAATGCCATGTAGCAGGGCACAAAACATATGAGAGGCCCTTCCCTTATGTATGAATATGACACCCTTTCCCTAGGTATGAATATCAGAACTGGCTCTGTCTTTGTAAAAACAAATTATTGTACCTCTTGTCCAACTCAACCTCCATTGGGTACATAAAGTACTATGGAAATTTCTGAGCATTATAATTAACACACTATAAATTTCTAGGTGAAAACTTTGTATACCTAGTATGTTTTTCACCTTTTAAAAAAATTTGTATAATTTACATGTTCATTTTTGAATGAATATTTATTCCTTGAATAACTATTCTATGAATAACTATGAATAAATATTCTATGACTATTCTATGAATAAATATAAGCATAAATATGAAAAATCAGATCAATGCTCAGATGTTTTATTAATTATTATGATGACTGTATACTAATGTAGAGTACATTATTCAAAACAGTCATGCTACTTGTTTGTAAACTACTGTTATAACTTATTTTTAACATTATGAATAAAAACAAAATCTTAATTTTATATGCTATCTTTACTTAACAGAATATAAATTTGTTGGTTGATTTTTTTTATTTTCAGTTCTTTTTTTTGATTTATTTTTAATTTTATTGAAGTACAAATATCAATCAGACAGTTTTTAGGATTATGTAGAAGCACAGCGTTATCTATCCCAACTGTACTGTCTATACACACACATCATGATTTTTTCTTTCTATACCCTTCCTTTGTCTACACCTGTCAAAGGTGGGCACTCCATTGTCATTCAACTAACTTAGGTGCTTGAACTCAACTACACAATCCAGCACAGTCCAGCATTGTCTAAGGCCATACCACCCTGAATGCACCCGATCTCATCTGGTTGATACTTTAAGAAACAAAATTTTAATATGTGTATTAAAATATGCACAAGGTAAAGGTAATATTTCAACATATGTCATTACTTTGTAGTTCATTATTTTCAAGTTAACATTATAGAAGGAAATTTTAGTTGCTACTCCATATCAAATTAATAGGCTATTGAATGATAAAAAGCACACTTAAATTTTTTCTTAAATTTTATTTTATTTTATTGAGAGACAGATATCAATGAGATATTTCAAAGATGATTAATAGGATAATTTCAATAATTAATACTTTTTTACACTGTTATCTTCCTAGTGGTTAACCATAGTACAAGAAGCAGGTAAGGCCACCTGTCCAAACACTATTAGTACAAATCTTTCTCTTCATAGAATTAAGTGGAAGTAGCTGCATATCTTTCCTAAGCCATACTAATATGCTGAGGTGTAAAAGAAGTCAGCAACTTCTGTGGATCAGCCACTACTATTGTGGACTGCTAGACTGTGTTGGATTGTTTTGCTGAATGCAAGCACCTATAATAAGTGAATGCCAATAGAATACGCATCTCTGACAGGGCTAGACAAAAAGAAGAGGATACAAAGGAAGGACCACTTTATATTTGTATACACAATATAGGACACTTAAATTTAAAACTAGAACTGAAGTACTTAGGCTGGTAAGACTGCCATAGCAACATACCCCACGTAGTCCCCCTTGCAGAGGACCCAGAGAGTTGAGATTGGATTTCTCATAATGTGTCACCAGCTCCCTGGCACTGTGGCTGCTGCCACACCTTCTAGAAGCATGGAACACAGAGCTCTTCCAAGAAGGATGGATAATTAAATACAGTTGGAGAAGAAAGGAGGAGGATCCTATACTGGAAACTAGCAAAGGTCGTGAATGTCCAATACACAAGGTACTCATGGACACTCACACAGCAGATCATTTTCTCATGATTCTAGAGGCTAGAAGTTCATGATCAAGATGCCTAATGCCTGATTTCTCCCAAACTCTCTCTCTCCTTTTCTCTCAGAAGATCTCATTGCTTACCCCTTACAAGACTATTTTCCCCTCTGTATATGTACATGTAGTGTCCTTTGTTCCTCTGATAAAGTACTAGTGTTACAGGATAAGGCTCCACTTTTCTGACCTGTTTAAGTGTAATTACCTCTGTCAATCCCCTAGTATCAAATCCTGTCATATTAAATGTTAGAGCTTCAACCCACCTATGAAACCATCTAGCCATAAAATTAATTTAGTTGTTGCTTCAAGTAAAATAAATAAATACATGTGTGCAGGCTGTAAATTTTTTGTTCTATATTCTAATTATTTTTCCTGGGGCAAGTAGATATGGTTGACTTAACCAGTAATATGCAGCATCTATAGGTGCAGTAATTATTATAGTTTTAATACTTAAATTTTCTCTACTGCTTCTTGCAGAAGTAATAATTCCTTGAAGTGAAATGAAACCTTTTTATTGATTGATAGGTCTCTCTTTGTTTTATTTTACTATGAATTTTTGATGACTATTCCCACAAGCTACAAAGAGGAAAGAAAAAAGAAAAGAATTGAACTCAACACAAATAAGGAATGTTTGTGTTCTCAAAATAGAAGTCTTAAAAAAACACACCCTATTTTATGACTCTTTAGAAATTCAAAAAATGTCATGAAGTAGGGAATGTCTGTCGATTCTTTGGAATTCTGCGTGTTGACACTGCTATGGTCAAAAATGTGGCTGCTGCATTTTCAGACGTGAAATGAGAACACAGCATAGTATGGTAAACGAGGAGGAGAAGGGTACTGTGCCCGGGCTTAACCCAACCCCTTACAGGGGACCTGGAGAGTCTAGCTTGGTTTCTTCTCACAATGTGTCACCAACTCCCTGGCACTGTGGCTATTGCCACACCTTCCAAAAGAGGAGAGCACACAGCTCTTCCAAAAAGGGTGGATAACTAAAAATAATGGGAGAAGAGAGGAGAAGAATCCTATACTGGGGATTAGAAAAGGTCATGAATGTCCAATATACAAATTACCCATGGAAACTTAAGTGTACAACATGGAAGCATGTCTGGTGAACACACCCCAAATAGCTTGTCTTCCTAATAATGGAGGCACTTGTGTTTCAAGGTATAATCCAAGTCAGAATCCATGTAGCTCTAGGTCAGGGAAAGATGGGTCACTTGACATTTGCCTCCTCAATTAACAATTATATATTGAACGTTTAATGTGATCAATTTGATAATACAATGCTGAGCTCCTTGAGTTCAGGTAGCTTATAAGTTAAAGGGGATAATAGACATAGAATAGACAGAAGAACTATCTCAAAGGTGATTTGGATGCTAAAACAAAATATCATAAAATGCTGATGGATCAAGCTCAGGCCAGCCCCTGAATGAGTCCTCACTCCGCATTATCAGGAATCTTTTGGCCCTGCTCTCTGGAGAAACCTACACTCCTCCCATCCACACCAAGCCCAGGTCCCCTTAGTGTGTGGGAGAACTTATGCCCTCCCTTGCACTCCCTGGGCCAGAGGCACAACATAGGGGCACCACAGGTTCACTGTTTCACCAGAGGGGCACCACAGGCTCACTTTCAAGGGCTGAAGCAAGAAGGAGCTTAACACAAGAGTTGGACCCAAGCCAGGAATTACTGGATAAACTCAAATTTAATAGATATGTATCCAAATTTCATTAGGTGCTAAGGTTATAACTGCACCAAAGCTCTACACTAAAGGTCAGAAGTCAGAGCTATACAAAATGACAAGGAGAAGGAACAAAATGCAATCTCAGGCCACGAGCCCACCAAGAGCAAGTGCAGAGGACACTATCTCAGCTAAAATGTATGAATTAATAGCATCAGAAATAAATAAGCAATAGCAGAAAGACATAGACCAATTTAAAGCAGAATGAATTTCAGAAATAAAAAAAAGAAATCCCTGAGTTCATAGCATCTGACGTACAGAATTAAATACAGAAACATATAGAGGAAACCCAATCTGAAAAAAAAAAAACTCCACAGTAAAAGAATTAATAGCTTCTTCTAAAGAAGACATTAATAAAAAAAATAAAGCAGATTCAAAAAATGACAGACTCCTTCAATGAGTACTACAGTAAAGAAATAGAGCGCATGAAGCAGAGTCAAACAGATATAGAGGAACATACAATCTCAATCAGAATTCTGCAAAACTGTTTGAGAAAAAGTGAAAACAGAGTGTCAGATCTTGAACACACTGGTGCAGCTAGTGAAAAGGTAAGAAGAGATCTCTTAAAAACAAGTAGGATGCAGGAAAGAATAATTCAAGATGATGCAAGCATGAACAACGTGAGACTAATAGGCATAAGTGAGAAAGAAGGAGTCAATACAAATGAGATAAAAAGAATATGGGCAGGAATAATAGCAGAAAACTTCCCAAATATGAGGAAACAATCTGACATTCAGGTAATCAAAGCATGCAGAATGCCAAAGAACTCCAAGCCAATTGAAAACACACCAAGACATATAATAGACAAGATCCCAGAAATCCAGTACAAGAATAACATACAGAAACCTGCTAGGGAAAAGAAGAAGGTTACATTGAAAGGAAAACCTATCAAAATTATGGCCAACTTTTCTTCACAAACCATGAAGGCAAGAAGAGCATGGAGCAGAGTACTTCAAATCCTCTATGAAAACAAAATTCATCCCAGACTACTATACCTTGCAAAACTCTCTTTCAAGTTTGATGGAAAAGTGAAATATTTCCATGACAAAGAACAACTAAAGAATTTCATGATGACAAAACCATCCCTACACAGGCTACTGAAAGATGTTCTAATTAATGGAGGACTGAAATTCAAGGATGCTTAAGAAATACTGAAGAAGCATGCAACCAACTTTCACAGACCTTGCAATTTATTTAAGGAGACTGTGATAATAATGATAATGAAGATGATAATGATAAATATCTAGAATTATTGAACCCTTATTGTATGCCAAGTTCTTTGCTAACTATATGAAATACTTAGTTAAATCTCATTATTGTCATATGCATTATTGATAGTATTTCACATGTCTTGGGCTAAATTGTGCAGTTGAAGTTGATATAACTCTTCCTTTCTAATGAGGTTACTACAAATTCAAAGTAACATACATAACTTGAATTTATGGTTTTCAATTTATTTTTACTGAATGACAGTGGTAGAGAACATACAGCTCACCCTTCTTTGCATCATCTCTTTCACCTTTGCTTCTTCCCTGTGATTGTAAGGAAACTTTCACATCTTTGAAAAAGCAAAAAACCTTGTCCTCAACTCCTCTTCTCCTATTACAAATGGGACTGTTAGCCTTTTTCTAGTTTACTGGCCAGTTATTAAATGTGAAAGATAAGACAATATTCTCCTTATCTTGAGACTCTCCTCTACGCCAGTATTGTGATCAAACATTTCATATGTGCTACAATTCTCACAACAGGCAATTTCTGTTAATCACTCTATTTATAGATTTAAAAAATACATGTTCAAAGAAGTTATTTATTTTAAACAAAAGCTTATATAAAATAGATGTTTATAAGGTGCCATTGTAAAAAATAGTACAGGGATATTTGATTTTAAAACTCTTCCAAAATCTTTTGGATCCCTGGTGCTTTGAAGCAGAAAAGTTTTTTATCTTATCTTTTATTTGTAAATATATTCAATATATTTAAAGAAAAAGTTCATCTCCCTTCTTTACTACCTAAATAGCATATCTTTTAAGACCTCATAACACTTCAGCTGCTCCACTCCTGCCATAACTGAACATACTCCTGAAGTTCCTGGCGCACTGACTACAGAAACATTCCTGTTCCTCATAACAGCAGTTGGTGGCTGCCGCACACACAGTCATAACTCTATAATGATTTGTTTAACAATCTGTGCTTGCTAATTCTAACTTCTTTTCTTATGCATTGTACTTTAACCACACTCACTTTCAAAGTTTATTATAACGCCTGAAAACATAGCAAACATTGAAAAATGGCAGTTGTATTGAACAAGAGGATATTCCCATTAAACCAATGTTGTCTACTGCTTCTAAAGTATTGTACCAGATTCGTAACTGGTGATGAACCTGTTATACCCAACTGAATTGAACTAGCATGATGCTGAGCATGGGAGGCCCACCTGAGGACTGTTGCCAGCAGCATAAGAGGCAGAAACTGGAGCAGCTGTCCAGAGGCTGTCAGGGAAGCTGTTCAGAGAAGCTGGTTCTCTTGGGCTATTCTACTAGGTAACCTTGTCATACTGGCTTTCCTGATGAACTTGGCTGCTCTTGTCAGAGGAGGATCTAGGGACCTCATTGTCACTGAGAATGGCTAGGATGCATTTTGGAGAGCTCTGGTCCTCATCTTGAGCTCCAGAGGGGAAGATAGTCCATAGCTTTGTCTCCTGAAGAAGTTTGTTGTATCGGCTTTTCTAATCAGAATTTGGCTTTTCTCATTATTGCAGGAGCTCAGGACCTTGCTACTGCTGAGCATAGCTGTGGTGCTTTTGAGGGAGCTCTGGTTGTTGAGAGTTGCTTTCTGGCTCCAGTGCATGTCTCTCAGCCGGCTTGTACAGATCCTTCATCCAGCTGCCACGTAGACTTTCTAGATTCCACCACTGACCTTTGGGCCTCCCTAGTGCAGATGCACGTAGCAGACCTGCATGAGATGCTGTCACAGACTCTAGGCCTCCAGTGGACTTTGGAAGACATTGTTATGGGCTCTAGGTTTTCATCTGGACTCATGCGGGATGTTGCTGAGGGACTTAGACCCTTAGCTAGATTCTTTGGTCTTTAGTATGTAGACAGATTTCCTGCACTCTTCCTGAATGATTCTTTGAGGGATTCATTATAAAATAATCTTATAAAATGTGTCCTGTATTGTATTGTGCACCTTTCAAAACCCCAAATCATGACAAGCATCAAAGGAAATAAATAAAAAGTATTCCATAATTATAAATTGGCATTGAGAGGCAAACATATTCTAGAGGGAAGAAAATATTTTGTTTTCAATGAATTATTCCTGGGGTAATGATAAGATTCACAAGTCACTGTGATATCAGCTGTTGTGTGAATCAGGTTTGATAATTTAGACAACTGAATGGTTTGTGGCATAAGAAGCCAAAAGTAGTGGCTAAGAAGTCTATGCACCCATGCTGGGCCAGAAAGAACACTGTACGGGGTTTCTTTTATCTAACGTTCACAGAAGGTATGCCACTGGGGTTACTGTTCATACTTTATGAACAAGCATAATTTACCATTAGTGGCCAAAAACTACACAATTATAAGTAGCAAGGCCAGGATTTAAATTCAATATTCACTTCTCCTAGGTTGTCATAATTCACCACAGATCACATGTGTCAGAACTACAAAACATTGATTTGATTAGCACCTGTGTGTGGCCACAGTTTTTGAATCAGTGTTAGCTGATAGAAAATTTGAAAGATAGAAATATTTTTGCAAAGTTCCCATTGCCATTCACTTCCAATCACCTTTGACAGAAGTCATCTTTCAATCCTTTACCTAAGAATTTTCATATTTAATAATTTATTTATTCAAATTTTAACAATGTAAATTAAAGTACTTGTTATACCAATGCACATATATCTATCTTGTTCTCATTGAGGAATCCTAACGTTTCATAGTAAGTATAAAAATTATATAACTTTCACAGCTCATTGTTTCTGCCTTTCACACCACTATTAGTAATATGATAATGATTCATAAACCTAACCTCATGCATACATATGTGTCTGTAAGAGAAGCTATTATATTTATTTCTTGCTTATATAATATTAATTTAAAATTATGAATGATAGTACCATTTACTTTCCTCTTAAATCTGCATCAGCATACAATGCAAGTGAAACTGGCCATTTTGCTGCAGTGCTTTTAAAGATCCAATATTATTCTTTCATGATCATATTGAGAGGCACTCCATGTATTACACAGTACTTTATTCACAATTGTCTATTTCACCTCTAGGTGATATTAAAGCTTATAAGATTTATCCTATGAAAATCAAGCTTTCTTTCACCTGGACTCCCATGGCTGCGCACTAAGGCTTCCCTAAGCACAACAGGAGCATAGGTCGAGGTCCCCTCTGGCCACTTACCTGTTTGAGATTACACATTGTGATTGATATTACATATTGAAAATAATGGTGTGAAGATCCCTGAGTCAGCAAAGGCTGCACACTACCATAATGCAACACACAGGTGGAACAGCTTATCCAAATGTAATTGACTTCACAGTTCTAAAGAACAAAGTTCTAAATTAAAGTGTGAGCAAGTCAGTATGTGGTGCAGGACCCTGCTTTGTATTGAAGTTGTCCACTTTCTTCCTCTGTCCATTGTGTTCTTTCCTCTCTGTTTATGTTTTACCAAGCAACTAATCCAGTCTCTGCATCCCACCCTTATGACATCATCTAACTCTATAAATATTGCCCAGTGACTTTATCTCAACATACCAACCCATAGAGGGTTAGAATTTCAAAACATGAACTGGGAGAACCATAAATATTCACTTTCTATGAGATTGCTAATTTTATGAGTTATGCTGGGCCCTGGTGCCCATATATTTGGTCAAACATTATTCTGACTATTTTTGTGGAAGGTATTTTTTAGATGAACGTACCATTTTAATCAATGAACTTTAAAGGAAATAGATTATCTCTGTCATGTGATGGGGTCTTTTTCTAATCAGAATATTATATATAATACTAAGTTACATAATATTATAAGTAGCTAAATTTAGGTAAAAATTAATATGTAATCACAGCAGGCCTGGACTATTAGAGAAAGCATCAGAACTATAGCTGGAGGCATCTGAAGGAGACCAGGCCTCAAAATAAAGACACAATGGTCAGCCTGTGTATGTTCCAAAGAGGAGGAATAGTAAGCTGGAATTATAATATAATTGATATCACCTTGCCCATGAAGGTTCAAATAGGCCTCAGTCACCCAGTTGGGTCAGGAGAACATCTGTACCCATCCCATCTCACAAATGCCTTTGTTCTTTTTGTGCACCTTGGTGACATGACCCACTTCTCTCTCTCTTTTTTCCACTTCTCTATTAGACCAGTATTAGCTACACTGCTCTATTGGCCTGTGTATCAATTGTGATACATGTCTACCTTGCAGTCCTATAGGTTACTTGTGGTTTGACCCATGTTGTACCCACAGAGTGACTTTACTATATGAATTACCTCTGAGAAGGACACAAGCATCAGTCACTTCTCTACTCTCTTCTGTCTCTTGGGAACTATTCCATTCCCCAGTGAACATTTCCTTTTTGTAACTTCCTTTGTCCTTTAGAATTCATTCTTCCTTTTCAGGGACACAAACTGGGTGACTTAATATACTTGACATTGAGCAGACTGGAAGTGATATTTCCCTTATACTTTCTCCTCTACCAAGATAAAGTCCACGGATCAGGGAGATGGCTTGCCTGGTAAGTGCAAGGGCCTGAGTTCAATACACAGTTCTAAAAGAAAAAAAAGAGATGAAGTCCATGATAGATCAAAGATTGACCTGTCCTAAGCAAGAAGGAATTCTGATAATAGACTGACTTTGAACTCCACATACAGTTCTTTCCTATCTCCAACTTGTAGCTAACTCTATTAATTTTAGACCACAGAGTCTCATCATGTGAACTAATTCTTTAAAACTCTGTCTCTGTCTCTGTCTCTGTCTCTCTCTCCTCTCTTTCTACTCTACTCTCTTCTCTTTCCCTCTTAATTTCTCTTCTCTTCTCTCGCTTGCTACCTCTCTTATCTCTGTCTCTCTTTCTCTATTTCTGTCTCTCTCTCTTGTTTTTATTATTCTGGAGAAAGCTAATATAAATGATTGACATTATTGAGCATTTATGCTATGACAAGTGTATTTCCAATCATATTACAAATAAATATATGATTACATAGTAATTAATGCTACCTCCACTTTACTAAAGAGGATAGAGACTTCCAGATTAATTAGCCAATATTATCCTTATTGTGGCAAATTTTGAGTATAACCCTAGGCAGTCTGACACTAAAGTCCATACTTACAATCACTGTCTCATCACTTATGAAAATGCAGGGAAAGAAAAACAAAAGAAAACGCAGGGTGTTAGAGGGAGACATGTTCTCAAATCTTCCAAAGTGGACACTGGTAAGTACAGTCATTTTGTTATTGCAATTAGGAAACATCAACTTGAGAAAATATATATTTATGTTTTTAATTAAGTAATAGGAAAAGAATGTTTAACTGGGGCTTCAATTAGTCCCATTCAAAGCTTTCCAGTTCTGAGCCTGAATGGATCTGATTGCAGCAAACTTACAACTCTCCTCAGACAACCAAATGGTTCCACTTCTTGGAGAAGTTTTCTCATGTAGCTGAGCCATAAGTGACATCCTCAAGGCAGAAGATATTTAAATGATCTTTTCTTTTTCTTTTCCTAGTTATGCCTGATTGAATCTCTGCTATAAGCCAGGTCTCTAAAAGCTCAAAAAAAAAAAAAAAAAAAAAAAGAGGAGACCTGCTTGTAAGTCTTGCCCTTGCCTGCAGTACCTTCCCTGTTGGTCTCTCAGCCTTGAGTGCAGTGTATTGTTTCAGAGTAAGGTCTTTGAAGCTCCACTTTCTGCCACCCCCATCCTAATGATTTCAAGCTGCTCAAAGGATTGCTTTGAAACACGGGCATAAGCCAAATGTTTTAGAGTAAAACTGATTTAAACCAAACCTCAAATAATGCTGCTCTTGGGGACCAAGGGAGCTATGAGTAAGCTGACAGTGTGTACTCCTTCAAACCTCCCCTTTCCTTGATCGCTTAGCCATGGGTTGGCCTTTTATGATGTTAGTGAGAAAACAAGGATGCTTCACAAGTGCATAGTGAAGCAATTGATTTAAGTTATTTCATCAAGATATAAAAACTGACTGCATAAGATTGCATGATATTCATACTGTTTCAAAGTAACTGTGAGACCAAAAAAGAAGGGAAATCATTTATTTCTATTGATTTTTCTTTTAAAAATCAGAGAGACTAGACAGAAATATATTTATTTCTTTAAAAATTGGAATGAAAGCAGACTTTAATTTGTGGAGACAAACAAATTGAAGTCATAGAGAAATGATTCTTTCATTACTTTGATTTAATACTTGTTAAATAACAGATACATCTGACAAAATACCTTCAAAAAGACTTTCCAATACTTAAAAGTTGAGGGCCAGCCAAATAGCTCAGAGGATTAAAGTCCCTACAAGCAGGCTGGGGGGCTAAGGGTTGAATCCCCAGGGCCTACCATGCTGGCCACTCCCCCAGGACATGCTGACACAGCAACTGAGGCTGGGCATCATGGAGCGTGCCTGTAATCCTAGCTCTTGAGAGGCTGTAAACAGGTGGATCACTACAAGTCTGATCTAGTAGTGAGACCCTGAACACCCTGCAGACTTTTCACCCCTCCCCCAAAAAAACTTTAAATTTCTTTATTAAAGCCCATCAGTTAAGTTCATTCTTGCAGATAGATGATTTTTCTACCAGAAATTATACATTTCTGTATATATATTGTAATGTTGTATATATACATACTCACATATATTTATAACACTGTAACAATACCTAGGATTATACCTCATACACAAGTACATAATCAATATTCCCTCAATCAATGCTATTAGACAAAATCAAGAACATACTTACTTTAGAAGCTGCACATCAAAAGATGGTCATACTGGAGAAATGTAAATTTGAGAACCATAAAAGAATTGAAAGGAGCTTTTGGTAAAATAAAAATATTGATGAGTATATTAGTTTCTCTTTGTTACCAGATTTTGAGGGGCTAGAGTGTACTTCTGCAGCTGGTTTCTCTGCTCTTTTTATCCCAAAGAAAGAATTGATTGGGACAAGCATACAAGCAAAGTTTTATGTTTATTAAAGAGGGGACAGTTTTACAGGGCAATTCTGAGCCAAATAGAAGTAGGAAAAGAAAATACACACAGGCCAGTGTGAAAAGATGACAGCAGAGAGTTTCTTACCTGCTGTCCTTTCCTTATTATTCACTGGAGGCAAGCACCAGCTCTAGGGTCATGCTGTCAGAAACCTACTGGACGTGTGAGGGTTCTACATGCAGGGCTTTGGGAACTTTTGGGGTCATGTGTACCAGGATTCTGTAGTGGACAGGTGCCACCTCTTTTCTCAGCTAGTCCTAGCCACACCTCAGCCTCCTGCCCCCTTGATATGTCATATTCAGTATGGGAAAGACAAGTGTAAGGTTTATAATAAGTAAATTGCCATGAGACAGAAACATTTTTAATCAGAGACTTAGGTGAAAATAGAAGCAATGAAGGGAATATCTGGCTAATAGAGATAAGTGTGCTACCAACAATGATGACATATTAAATGTATTTTAGTCTCCTATTTGTACACAGTCATTACAGGAACCTCACTGTGTACAGGAAAACAAAATTTGTTATCTTATAGTTCTGTAGATCAGAAGTCTGAAATGGATTTTACCAGACCAACATTGAGGTACAGGCAGCACTACATTCCTTCTGCTGCCTCTCAGGAAAAAAAAAAATCAGATTTTTTTCCACTTAGAGTTTGTCTTTATTTTGGTACCAAATCCATTTTCAACTGCAGAGGCATTGATGGCTTTGGATTTGTAACATAAGAACTGAAAGACAAGCGGATAGGCAGGACTCTCAAAGATCTCAATAACACTGAAGGTAGATTTCCAGAGAAAGACAAGGGAAATTAGGTTACTCAGTAACATTAATGTGTTTCATCTTCTCAGTAAAGTGCAATCTTCATGAGAGGCCTGGCTCAAAACAGGTGGGCAATGAGCAGTTTGGCATGAATTAATTATTGAGCATGTACTTCTTCTTCTCGGTCATAGTATAAGGAGAATGTGATTAGATATCCATAGATAATGATTTCTTTACCATAGCATGAGAGTTCATCTGCAGTATGAAAGACAGTGATAAATGGTCTTAAACTCTATGGGCTACCATAACAAAACAAAATAGACCTAAGGATCAGTGGAATAGATTAAAAGACACAGAAGCCTTTACAAACACTCAACCACCTTATCTTTGACAAAGGGGCCAAACACACTTACTGGAAGAAAGATAACCTCTTTAACAAATGATGCTGGAAAAACTGGCTCTCTAACTTCCAGAAACTAAACCTTGACCCAGGTCTATCACCATGCACTAAGCTAAAGTCAAAATAAATTAAAGATCTAAGCATTAAAATAAAACTCTAAATCTCCTGGAAGAGAAAGGAGGAGGAACTCTTGAAGACATAGGGGTAAGCAAAGAGTTCTTAAACCATAGTCAAATCACACTGGCAATACTTGAAAGAATTAATGACTGGGACCTCTTTTTATTGAGAAATATTTGCATGTCAAAAGAAATTACGATCAACATACCTCCCAGATATAGAGAAATCAATCCTAAAATTTATTTGGAACAACAAATGACCTAGAATAGCAAAAGCAATCTTGGCCAATAAAGACAAGGCAGGGGGCATCACAATTCCTGATTTGAAATTATGCTACAAAGCCACTGTGATAAAATCAACATGGTATTGGCAACAAAATAGACCTGAGGACCAGTGGAACAGATTAGAAGACACAGAGGCATCTACGAAAACATTCAGCCATCTTATCTTCGACAAAGGGGCTACACAAGTTCACTGGAAGAAAGATAGCCTCTTTAACAAATGGAGAAGGAAAACATGTCTTTCTACATGCTGAAAACTAAAACTTGACCCAGCTCTATCACCATGCACTAAGTTAAAGTCAAAATGGATTAAAGATCTAAACATTAAAACAGAAACACTCAATCTCCTGGAAGAGAAAGTAGGAGGAACTCTTGTAGACATAGGGGTAGGTAAAGAGTTCATCAACAAACATATATTCACACGGGAAGCACTTGAAAGAATCAACAAATGGGACCAACTCTTCTTAAGGAGCTCCTGCATGTCAAAAGAAATTGTCAACAGAGTGAAAAGACAACCCACAAATTTTGAAAAAATCCTAACTAATAAGCAATCAGACAGAGGACTACTGTCTAGAATATATAAATAGCTAAGATATATCAGGGCCCTCAAATTTAAAGACCCAATTCAGAAATGGGCATCTGAGATGAATACACACTTCTCAGAGGACAAAATTAAAGAACCGAATAAATAGATGAAAAAATGCTCCACATA
>PVKA01015808.1:0-49227 GCA_004027165.1 Ctenomys sociabilis
TTTTTGAGACAGGGTCTCACTATGCAGTTCAGGCTGGCCTTAAGCTCACTTTGTAGCTCAGGCTGGTCTCGAACTCACAACAATCCTCCTGCCTCAGCCTCCCAAGTGCTGGGATTACAGGCATGCGCCACCATGCCCGGCTTGACATTCTCATTTTAAAAGTAGTCTCTCAGATAGAGGGCGAGTCAGTGATTTCTCAGTACAGCCTTGGCTCCTGCCCTTGCCAGAGAGCATGTTGCCTCAGTGTGGCTTTTGGGGCTATTACTAACAGCTTGACCTTGACCTTCCCCCTACTGTACCACATCATCAAAATACAATGCAACTCACTGCAAACACATGAGAGGAAATCCAAAGTGATTTGTAAGTATTTTCATGGGGGTGAAAACATAAGCATTTTTATGAATATGCCATAATGGTAGTCCAAGTTACTTAAGTAGCAACTTTTTCTCTCAAGTGATTGGAAAAATAAACCTTATGTTTGATCAAAAAAACTATTTTCAGTCTCTCAAAGAACCATAAAAATTAACATTTAACCAACAGCCCAGGGAGAGCCTACTGTCATCTGTGTAGACAAATTAGTGCCCAGGTGCTGACTTGATACCACAGGCTGCAGCCAATGTAGATGGTTTCAAACCAGGTAGTCCCACGAATGAAAGGGTATTGTTGCTCCACAGCCACCCAAAACCACCCCAATGGGATATGCTCACCACAGGTGTAACTGCCAAGTGGGAAGCCCAGGATGCAAGTCACCAGGCAGGCAGGAAGGGGACAGACTTATCACATGTACTTCCCTAGATGGTAACTAGAACCAGTGCTGCCATGACTTGACTCACTGGAAAGCAGATCTGTAGGGGACAGGCACTACACAGCACCAGGCACTACACAGCACCAGGCACTACACAGCACCAGGTACCCAGGAAACCCACAAGAGGGTGCACAGAAGCTGGCAGAGAACCTAAGAGGGAGCTGGGTGGGAGGTGGGGGCTCTGGTGCTCTTACCTTGGCTGGCTTCTGGCTTCAGGGAGCTTACAGGAAGTGGGGGTGATGATTCAGGGACATCGGCCGCAGGGTGTTCAGCCACCGGACAGATAATAAACCACCTCTTCCCCGTGTGGAGCACTGAGAAGCAGAATATAAACAGTATTCTGAGAGGGAGTGAATGTTTCTCTACCCTGGGAGATGCCTGTCACCACACCAGACCTGCATGGGGCTCCAGAGCAGCCTGTTTGTACCAATGGGGTTATTTTCAGAAGAATGCAAGTAAGAAGGCCATGATCCCATCATAATCCTGAACAGTGACCCTCCAGACACAAGTGGTCCCCATGTCCCCAGGAAGAGGATCCTATCTGCTCTTCTCTCTCACAGCAGCGAGGTGGACAGCCAGCCCAGCTGCATCTCCCTGGCATGCCAGCACTCTATAGAGAGCCCAATTTTGGCATAGTTTCTGGAACACCTGTGGAACTAGCCATAGAGGCAGTGATGCCAGTGAGGGGGAGGCCTTATTCTGCAGGCTATGCACAAGGGAGGCTTCTATCCAACACTGAGGGCAGCACAGAGGCAGGACGTGGGGAAATGGCTCTTCCCTGAGCTATAGCACTTGCTGTGAAAGGGGCACCAGAAGCAGCTGAGGCACACTCACCATTCTGCTGGTACACAGGGGCATTTGCTGGGGATTGTCTGCCCTCCTGCAGGAGAGAAGGATGGGAAGTCAGCACAGA
Source organism: Ctenomys sociabilis (assembly GCA_004027165.1). NCBI lineage: Eukaryota > Metazoa > Chordata > Mammalia > Rodentia > Ctenomyidae > Ctenomys > Ctenomys sociabilis. Next base: position 1,719 of record PVKA01015808.1, read on the forward strand.
CTCCACAGTCTGTCCACAGATTCCTGCCACTACCCCCTTTCTCCCAGAACCAGGGTTCTCACCTCCCTCTCAACCAGGCCACAGGTGCCCAGGGGTGGTGGGCTGGCTCCTGCATCGGAGCCCCGGTCAGCGTCAGTGTCCTCACTGAGCATGTCCTCCGCCTTGTCCATAACATCCTTCATCTGCTCGATGAATGTCTCACGCTCAGCTGGCAGGATGAAGTCGTGTTCCACCTATAAGGGACGTGGGCATCTGGTGACCACCTGCCACAGGCCAGAGCTGTCCTGGGCTCTATCAGGAAACATAAAGCTCTCCACCCCATCCTAGGTCCCAGAAAAGAGCACAGATCCCCACAAGAGGACATTCCTGGGGTAGCCAGGATTGGCTGAAACCAGTGAAGGCCACCTGGAGAGGCAGCCCACATGGCACTGTCGGGTCCCGAGCCACAGCTGGTCACAAACCCTCTAACCACCTGTGAGCAGGGTGTGGATACACAGACTGGGATGGGGGGGCTTCCTGGGGCACACACCTAGCAGGCTGAGAGGTGAAAAGGCAGATTTGTTCAGGGACAGGATGGACCAGGGGGACAGTAAAGCTGTGAGGCAGCTTCTCCACACCAGCATCAGACCTTGGTAGGCACATGGGGGTGGGGCTTGGCATCTAGGGAGCAGCTTGCAGGGGCTCCCAGCACATTCTGCTTCCCAGGAATGACTCTGGGAGTTTGCTGCCTGGACACTCAGGTTGGTGGTCAGCCAGTTCAAGACAGGAGCTCAGTTCAGAAGCCCACGCCTATTCCCCCAGAATGACTTAAGACTAGCTTTCCATTCACTGGTCACCTTCCACAAAGCTTCCACCACAGCCCCAGGGCTCTTCTCAGAGCTGAATCCAGACAGCACATCTCCAGAGTCAGTTGGGTTGGCCTGATGCTTGGCCAGAGACATCCAACAGGTGGCCATCTCTTCTTAGTGCAGCGCTCACCCACATCAGTGTCCACTCCCGCCAACTAAGGTCAAGGGTTCTTCAGACCCTGTGACCCACCGCTCCTCACAGAGGTACCACATGCACATAAGATGACTATCTTCCTCCATCCCTTGCCAGCCCCTGGAGCAGCAACAGTAGCCCAGGCCCTGGCTAGTAAGGGGAATGCAGAAGGTCCCACACCACAGCCTGGACTCTGCAGCTGCTGGACCGGGACACAGTTGCTGTCCCAACTCTCACATAACCACATAGTCCCCCAGCTTTTATTATGCTTTGTCAAGTGCTCGGCCACTTAGGCAAATGGGACGTGGTGTATCACAGGCTAGAAAACTGTGCAAAGACCTCTGGAAACAGATGTCCACTTGCTTAGTGAGGCCACCTCTGCCCCTTTGGCCCTTGCCTCAGGCACTCATCTTCTGAGACCCCTTCAAAGATGGGTCCATCTGCCTCTCAGAAGTTGGCTGCAGAGTATACAGGGCTCCACGCACACTCTAAGGCAAGGAGCTGGCTCACCTGGGGTCCACGATTCACCAGGTGCTGGTGTGCTATGCGAGTGCGGTATCATGTACGGAGAGCATGCCTGGGCCACCCAAGAGCAGCAGGGTGCAGCACAGGACGCTGTGTATAAGAGGCACAGTGTTCCAGCACCACACAACACCGAGCCACTGACCCAGAGTTCTTCCTGCCAAGTTCATACTTCTTTTTAAAGAAATTAAATGTACTCCAAACCAACACAGAGAAAAGCCTAAAAATATAGGGTACAGGTATTACCTGGAATCCAAACAACCATAGTTCCTCCTTTACAGCAGGACTGACAAAGAGATCTATGAAAAGTAACAAACCCAAAGCCCCAGCAAACTGCCAAGGGCAGCGCCCTGAGGGCTGCAGGAGAGGAGGTGCTTGTCTGAACAGCACTGTGCTCTACCGGCCAGCACCCGCCCTGCTCCAGCTCCCTCTGCCTCTGCTCTGGGGCACGAAGGGGCACGAGGAAGATGACACACATGAGCAGTATGGCAAACCAAATTTGTTTATTTTTACCCTGCTAGCCACACAAAAGTGTGAAAGATGAGTTGGCTTAAAAATGCCCCACCAAACAGCACATGAAAGAAAAAGGAACCAAAGAAGAGAGAAGCAGCATGGTGAGCATAAAAAATGAGAAGAGTCCCAAGTTCACAAAGCTCACCACTAAATAACCATTGCCAAGCAGGAACATGGGCATGTGTATAAGGCTGCTAAAAACAGGGAGACATGGACACCAACTGTACATCGGCTGTGGTGGGCAGGGGGCAACAGGGATACCCACAGGGTCAGCAAGCAGCGTGGCAGGCAGAAGCCAAGGGAGTATTTCATTGCCATTTGCTCTATTACAGTTCCTAACATGTAAACAGCCATGCACATAGAACATAATGCAAGATATATGTTATAAACTCAGGAGGGTGAGAGGAGATGCTGCAGACTCACGGTCTAGTGGCCACACAAGGAGCCAGCCAACTGCTGCCAGCAAAGGTCCCTGGCCCAAACCTCGCCAGGGTTCCAAGCTCTCCTCTGCCACAGACGTCGACCCCCGTCCTCTGCCTAATCCAGCTCTGGCAAGAATCCCCCAGCTGCCAAATCTAGTCAAGCTCCTCCTAGTCCCTTTGATACCAAAGTGTCTGTTCTGCCCTCAGAGAGGCTCCCCTTCTGCGCGCACGGCTGTGGGTTTCACTTTGGAGATTCTGATGTTCCTTTTGGAAGCTATCCGAGTGACAACTATGCCAGGGCAGCTGGAGGGCAGAGCTGTCCAGAAATAGCACTGCAGGTTCATGAAGGCCCACTCCCAACAGGAGAGGGTGAGCAGCCCAGACCACAGCCTGCAGGAGGGCGCACGCCACAGCTCCTGCGCAACGCACCCCTCCCGCAGGCTCAGCACTCAAGTTTCCTTAGTCACCTCCCACCCCCACACATGCCTGGCCTGCTGCCCTGCCACACCCCTGCTACCTACTGTGCTGAAGCTGGTCCAAATAAAGTTTTCTCTCCCCTCTGCAGTTTAGAATCATTTCATTTTTACATGGCACGGACAGTACTCTGCACCGTGGCTCCAGGAAGAAGTCTGCGGAGCAGACACTGAGGCAAGGAACTGTCCCAGAGGTAAACCTGGGACTTTCCTGTAAAACTCATATCAGAATTTAAGGCAGCCAAGGGCCAGGGTGGCTGGGGACACAGGCCAAGCCACAGCTTTCTGCTGGCTACAGACCTGGGCTGTTGAACGAAGCAACCACTATCCACATGGGACAGTTCAATTACCAACCTAAATTAAATTGTATATTCTGTTCCCTACTCATCTAGTTCTACTCACTGCATGTGGGGCTCTGTGGAGTAAAGGGCACAGCACTGGCAGCAACACCAGCTACATCCTAGGACACAAGTTCCTGACCTCCCCTCACACGTACCAGGAGTGCTAACCCGAGGTGAACATACATGAGCCGGGACGCGGTGTGTATTCCACTGTCATTATGTGCTTTCAGCAGACAGTTTGAGGCCTAACACTGCTGCTTCTAGCAAGGAGGTGCTGGGCACCCACCAGCACCCCCAGGAATACAGGCATGGGACAGAGTGGTCTGTACTGGCAGGGCAGGGCATCTCTGGACAGAGGTGCAGCTGAGCTGAGGAATGGTACCAGGAGCACAGGGCTCGGGCTTGCACTACCGCTGGGAGCCAATGGGTTGCTACAGTTTGGATCTCCAAGGTCTCCCAGACGGCTCCTATATTTGGAAGTGACTAGACCTGGGGCTGCTGCATTCATGCGTGGACTTGGCCACAGTGACTGTGGCAGGAGGAGGCACGGCCTGACTCCATGCTTGACCAGGAAGGGCTCTTGGCCCTGGCCCTCCCCTCTCCTGCTTCCCAGCTGCCATGGACTGAGCAGCCTCGCTCGGAGATCTCTGTGATGCTCCTGGCTTGCGCCCAGCCCTGCTGGGCTGAACTCCCAGAAGACGGGGAGGCATTTAAGGTTCTCCTCCTTCAAAGTGTGGGCACTGAGCACTGTGCTCCAGCAATGAGAAAGTGACTAATACAGGGGCTCTAGGCAGGGACACAGGACATGCTGCCTAGCTTTACTCATGCGTGTAACCCACTCCTTTCTTCTGAGGCTCTGGGAACACCCTGGTAGAGCAGCCATGAGCACATCCCCCAAGCTGCCCTCTGGCACCTGGCGATTCACGTGAAGTCAGTGCTCCCACCAGACCCAACCCCCATCCAGCCATTGCTCCATGTGCTCACCCCAGCACGTGCCCAGGACACGAGAACACAGCTTCCCCACCCACGAGGGCCCAGCCTCACCATATACGTGGCAATCTCATCAGGTGCATCCCCATCCAAGTCAAACTTGAAGGTCACCATCTTGTGGTTGTGTGTCTCCAGCTGGCATTCCACCATCTTGTCCCCTGTGTTGCACACCTACAGGAAGGGGTCAATCAGACCAAGGATATCTTTGCACCCTGTGCCCCAACCCCGGCAGATACTCACATTCAGGATGGTGAGACGGGGTCGACTGGTCCTCTCCTGCCGGGAGCGGGCACGTGTGGACCTGCGGTGGTGTCTCCGTGCAGACCTGCCCTCCAGCCTGCCCCCTCCAAAGGCGCCTTCACAGCCATCACTCAACTCTTTTCCAGAAGTGACATCGGAGCCACCATAGCTAAGACAACCAAGAGTGTGAACAGCACCCATGATGATGAGCAAGCCTACTGGCAGCAGCTCAGCCCAGGACTTTAAAGCCTCTGGGCTCTGAAGCTATGACCTGCAACGTGGGCCTCGAGCTGGGAGGACCCCGGGTTCCTTCGCTCCCTATTACACCAGTCGCAGCTGGCATGGGGGCCACGCAGAAATGCAAGCTTTCTAGTTACTGCCTGTATGACCTCAGCCTTGTCAGAACCCTAACCTGCGACTTGGGTCTCATGCCTCAGTTTCCCCAGCTGCAATCAGAACAAATCAGCCATTCGGGGATGCTGGGGGACTGCAGCAGAGTCTGCAAAGTGTCCCACTTCCCCAGGAGGGTGAGGACCCAGAGCCACTTCCCACAGCTGCTTTTAGCGAGGACTGCACTGCCTCCCAAGGGCCACAGCTCTGGGCAGAACTCTCCCTTCTGCAGAGTCCTAGGCACACAGAACCAGAACACAGCCAGAGGGCTCAACCTTGAGAGAAGGTCCCTGAGGCCCAGTAGGTAAAGTCTAGAAAGGGGGGACAACACTTGTTAAGAGCCCTGAGCTCATTCACACAAACAGGCAGGATCTGAGCAAGCCACAGCAGGGGCTAGGCCTGGACCTGTGCCTCCCACCCACATCCCCAAGGTCAGGCGGGGCCAGTACCTCTCACGGCTCTGCGGGAGGCTGGGAGGCTTGTCCTGCGAGGCCTGCTCCTGAAATAGAAACCAGAGAACAGAGGACAGTCACGCGCTGCCACCTCCCTGCAGCACAGCAATGGGTACACGTCTTCCCGCACACCACCGCTGCAGCCGCTCTCTTCTGCCTGCAGCCAGGAGGCCACCGCACACCAGGGCTTTCATTTGGTTCAAAGACTTAGAGCTAAGCAGATTCCTAAAAGCTGAGGGTTGCTTCTTTTTCAAAACCGTTAACCCACTTTGATCATCCCTAAGAGGACGCAAAGGTTTTGTGAAAAAGGTTTCACAGGCTTCCTCTCCAAGGGAAAGCATCCTCCAAACCCATTTATAAAACTCTTGCTTTCCACCTTACTGTGGACTGACGGTAAAAGAAAGCACCAGAGACAAGCCAGCACTAGATGGCTGTCCTGCAGCATGAGCTACCTCGGGAGCCCCTGCCTCTAGAGCTGAGACCCAGGTCACAGTGCAGACCCACAGACCCAGGGGACAACAGCACACACCTCCTGGGCAGGTTCCACCGTCAACTGCACCCCTGGGCAGGGGCCAGGAATCAGGGGTCCAGCAGGTAGTGGTGGGTTTGCTGGCGGTAGCAATGTGCCAGTCTGGGTGGGCACACCCTGAGGCGCTGACATCACTGTGGAAGCCAGGGAGCTGGGGAACTGAGGCAGCAGCTCAGGGGCACTAGGCAGCAGCAACTCTGGCAGAGGTGGGGAGAGGATAGCAGGCGGCAGGGAAACAGCAGGGACTGCAGCAGTAACATCCACAGTGTACGGAGGTGGTTGGCCCAGCAAGACCTGGGACACAGGGATAGGGTGCAGGTTGGACACTGGAAGGCAGGGGAAACACCTGCACTGAGAGCGGCTGAGCCCAGACACACCCAAGAGCACGCAGCTGGGAGGCAGGGCTCTATCCTTCCCCAGTCCATGTACTCCCTGAGCCGTGACTGGTATATAGATGGAGCAGAAGCAAATGGGCTGAGCACCCCAATCCCTCTCGGGACAAACCCAGACCCAGACTGCACTCAAGAAATGGCTGAGCCCAGGTGAAAACTCAAACACACACTTAGTATCCAGCCCTGCTCCTCCACACCCACGCTCTTCCACATCCCGCTTTGGTTGGCCATCTGGTCAGGACCCAGCACATGATGGTTGTCCCTGGTCCCAAAGCACCTGCAAGCACTAGCTAAGGAAGGGCCACAGGTTTCATGGCACCAAGACCATCATCCACTGTCTCACTTGGAGAGCTAAGCAGGTTGAAAATTCAGAGCAAGAGGCCTGAGCCTCCAAAATCAAGGGCCAAGTCCCAGCCACAGAGCTGCTGGGGTGAAGCAAGGCTAGAGACACCTCAGGAGAGTGCCACAGGGTAGGTGCTCAAGTGAGAGCCACGTGGGAGCCTTTCCATGCAAAGGGCTGCGGGGACTTGGGATTCCCAGGTGGGAGGTGCCTACATAAGCTTGAGCAGAAAACCCTCTCATGGCAGGCCTGCAGCCCTGTGCTGCACAGGGCCCCCTCCTGGTCTGCAGGCTCAGCTTCCACACTCAATAGCAGGACTGGCCCAGGTCTTACAATGATCCCTTCCAGTTGGCAGCCCCACCCTCCACCTCATTTTCTCTCTGTTAAGATGCAGCTCTGCCTCACTCTCACAAGATGTACTGGGAGGGCCCAGTCCCAGATGCACACGAGCCCTGGGCCACGAGAGCAGCAGCAGCCGACCTCCAACCACTGAAGGGGCAGCAGATGCTCTCTGCCGACGGCAGCCTTAGCCCTCAGCCTCCAACTCATCTCTTCACAAGACCCCCTAGCACACAGCTGCCCCCCACCCAGCTCAGCCTTCCACTCAGTCCAGATGCCAAGGGGGAGCCCTGGCCAAGCGAAGGGACCAGCCCAGAGGCCCTCCGCCCTAGGTCCTGTGGGTCTCCAGACACTAGGAGGCAGATCCAGGTCCAGACAGCAGCTTACCTGGCTCCCTGGGGCGGCAGCAGCAGCTGGAGCCACTGGGTCGGGCAGGTGGGCAACACCAGGCAGGAGGGGCTGAGGAGGTGCAGGTGTGGGCACGGGTGGCATAGCTGTGGGCACGGGCGGCACTGCAGGAAGGGGCGGCACTGTGGGCTGTGGAGGGGTGGCCCGTATGCTCTGCACTGTGTGATGGGGAGAAGGTGGGATGTCCACAGGCGCCATCTGTGGGAAGGCCGCTGGGTATGCTGGCTGGGCCGGGAGCTGGGCCGGGAGCTGGGCCACACCAGCATGGATGGACAGCGCGGCCACGCCCTGAGGGGCCACCGCCAGCAGAGGGACAGCAGCTGATGCATTTGGCACGATGGTTTGGCAGGGCATGGCTAGGGGGGCGCCGGCAGGGTGGGGCAGCTTGACTGCTTGCAGAGGCAGGGCTGAAGACGCGGGCAGGGTGGCGCTGAGGCCTGGCAAGATCACAGCAGGGGAGAAATACTGAGGTGGTGGCACAGGGGCCACGTTTGCAGCCGGCAGGTCTGCGAGGGCCTGGGGGAGGCCATCGATGGCGCCCAGCGGTGTGATGGGGGGAGCCACTGGCACTGTGGGCATCTGAAAGAGACACAGCAACGTGACAGTGGCAGCACCGAGGGCCCTGCCCACAGCCCCTGCACTGTCAGCAGGACGAGCTGGATGGGGGAGCATGGCTTGGCCTCTCAGATGCTTTTGTGCAGCTGTCGCTGCAGAGCTCCCAGGAACAAATTCAACATAAAGGGAAAGGTCAAGCGTACGAAACGTCAACTAGAAAGGGAAACTGGCAGCCAGGCACGACCTGCCCGACACAGCATGGGGGGGCCTCGCTGTGTCAGCACCCTCAGGGCACACGAGGCGTGGGGGTGCTCTGAAGGCCACGGAGCGCTGAGCTCTGCAGAGTCCAGGACTATAGAGCCCCAAACAGGCCCAAGCTCTGGAGTCACATCCACTTACTGCCCCAGTCTGGTTCTCAGTGGTGCATGTCCTCCAGCCTCCTTCTGTGGCTGAGGTAACAGCCCACAGCATGTCAGCTCCTGGCAGCAGGAACTCCAGCATGCCCCCCCGATCTTCCTACAGATCCATGTACCTCCTGGAAACGGCTGGCCACAGTTCTGTGAACTTAGCTCCTCAGCCTCTGACAGATTGCTAAAATAGGGCTTCCTCCTAGGCACCAGCTCAAGCACACCTCTGTGAAGTACGGCACACGGTAGCAGAGACACGTGAACACAACTAAGCACCAAACCACTGATGGGGAGATGAATTTTAATTAGACCCTAACTAGCTCCAACACAGTATCACAAGGATAAGGCCTGGTCAGCTAAAAACAAGTAAGTCTTCTGAGAGAGGCACATAGACCATAAGCATAGCTCCTTAGTCTGTGGGAACCATTGGCTCCAGAATAAAGCCCACTGCTGGTCCTACCACCAAAGTCACAGGGCTCCTCAGCACTGAGGCCTGCAGCAGCTATGACGCTGGGGGACACTAGCCTGGGCAATGGTGACCAGCCCTGAGTGTTTTCTGCACAGTTATGCTGCCAGGGGTTCCTAGTAATGGACAAGTCCCAACAGAAAGATGCTATAGGCTACTCCTGCTATTCACGTCAAGCTTCAGAGATCAGTACCCTCTGTGGCCTTCAGTGCCACCCAGCTAGCTGGCTGTGAGACTTCCAAGGAGCCATCTTTGGCTCAGCCTTGGGTAGCTCCAAAGGACGAAACTGAAGCAAGCTTGTCCACTTTCAGTAGCTACTTGGTAGTGACAACATGAACTCTGTCCTTGGCCTTTGACTGAACTTTTTCTCCATCCTGGACAATGAGGACTGGATGTGCCTGGGGTGACAGCCACTGTACCTCCTAAGGGACCCATATTGGCTACTCATAGCCCAGAGGTATTACAGCATGGGCAGAAGGCCCAGAGGATAGCCCACTTGAAAGCCCAGATCAATCTTGGCACAGGTGGCATATACAGGCCCTGTGCTGCTGAGCCCATCTCCCAACCCCATACAGACAGCTCCTGAAGGTGCCCTAGTACCCCAAAAAGGGCAGACAAGATACAGTCCCTGCCCCAACAGTCAGCCCAGAGGTACCTGTGGAGGGACTTGAGCAAGCGGCGGCAGGGGTGGCTGCAGCATCTGGAGGGGCTTCAGCTGCGTGGGGGCCACCACCTGGGAGGTTGGGGCCAGGTATGGAGGCAAGTGAGTGGGCACTGGCTGGACAGCCCCCAGGGGCTGTGGGGCCAGGACCTGAGGCAGGGTTGACGGATGAGCCACTGGAGGAGGCTGCAGGAGAGAAAGGGGGCCTTCGACCAGTCCTGCTGAGGCAGGGTAAATCTGTGCACAGACACAACAGAAATGCATGCTCACATGCTCATATCTGTACTCACTTGTGCATAGCCACACGCTTGCATGTGTCACATATACACACTTAGCCTCACAGTCATATATACCCGTGCTCTTGCATGACTGCACACTTCAACAGGTAACACTCACGTGTACACACTCTACCTCCACACTGACAATGCACTCAAGTATATACACATATGGCACTCAAACACACAAAACTAGGGTCCAGGAAGCCCTTGCCAAGGATCAGCAGAGCTTGCAGAAATGTCCTAAATGGATACAAAAGCAGCCCCTCCCTGCCACCACACACACACAAGCCATCCTGCCCCTATATAAATAATCCCAGACCTTGAGAACCACACTGCACATGTGAAGGGAGCCAGCAGTTCCTGGAGAAATCAGTCAGGGTCCAGCACAGGTACCCACATACCCCAGCCTATAGCCCACAGAGCTACTCCCCTACCACAAAAGGAATTCAAGGGACTATGAAGAGGACTCACACTTACCTGCTGGGCATGGGGCACTGGATGGCCAGGGCCTGCAGGCACAGGGGCACTGGGTGGCGGTAGCACAGGGGCAAAGCTCATCGTAGGCTCCGGAAAGTGCTGCTGGAGGAGTGGAGGGCAGGTAGGGGCTGAGGCAGAGCCCAGGGACAGGCTTGGCTGCAGAGAATGCCAACGCCATGTTCAGCGACTTCCTGAGCCTTCTCAGCCCCTTGCAGGCCCCCTCCAGGGGACCCTGGATTCAGCTGAAGCTAGGGGTGGCAGCACTGTGGCATTATTCCTGATACTGGAGAGCCACAGAAAGCTATAGCTCCCAACCAGGGAATATTCTGGAATATTAGCCCCATAGAGTATTATGCAACCACGAGAACATATCAGAGGCTTTGCAGGACTGTGAAGAAGGGCAACGTAAGAGTTGGCTGGGGGTAGCTATCATCTGAGTAAGTCAGACTACCTAAGACGAATTCATGCAGATAACTCATAAGACACAGTACAATGAAAGCAAATAGCACACAGCCAGCAAGGTGTGCCGTTCTCTGCTGGACCCAGGGGTTCATCCCCACAGCAAGCCCCTCCCCAAGGGCCAGGAGGGCAAGCCAAGCCTGCAGCACACCCGCAGGCCCCATCCCTATGTTTAAGGTATCAATACAGGAGGAGCTTTGGCTGCAGTCTCATCCATGACCTTCTGACTCAGGCCTGCTGGTGTGTATGCTGACAGTAAAGTAGGCTGTGTCAACGAATGCTCAAGACAGACCCAACCCAGAAGCAACCTGGGCAGGGAGCTCTACCGCTGTGGGGGCAGAGCACTGCCCGAGCAGGTCCGGGCAGCCCTCACAGGAGTAACACTCGGGGATAGCAAGTAACCTTTCCTCAAACAGGCCCTTTATGCCATTTAAAACCATATTTCACTCCACTTTTTTCAATGAACAAAATAAAAAGTACAGACGGCTGATTGGTCCTGTGATGCCAGACACGGGCATGGGCTTCACTTACTTTCTCAGAGGGAACCTCTGGGCCCTTCCCACAGCCTATCCCTGTGTAGACAGAAGGGAGGAGAACCTGCAGAGGGACAGAGCCACACCACCACACTCAGCCAGTGCCAAGAGGGTATGCCACAGTGGCCAGACAGGGGCAGAGAGACGTGGGACCACTGAAATGCCACGTTTGCACTTGGAAGGAGAGGACAAAGCCCACCTGTGGTCTGAGAGTCTAAGTCAACTCGAGCCATAGGCAAATTCTCCATAGATGAGAATGGGACCATGTAGTAAGCAAATGCTTTGTCAGCATTAAAAAAAAGCCCAGTGTGACACCTTTAGCTTTCCCACATCTGCCCCGCTGTTTCTGAGGTGTCCTCAGACAGCCTGAGATATTCCCTCTTGCCCTCCCCAAACTGGAGATAACCTCATGCTCTGACTTTGTATCCACAGCTGAGACTTTCCTCTGCTGCTAGACCTGGAGGAGCCCTGCTGGGTGTGACGAGACATACACTCACAAGACCGGATGGCAGGGTCCAACCCAGGGATACACCAACAGAACTGGTATGTTTCCATCAACTTGGGTTAGTCTCAGAAAGCATCTCAGGCCCGAGCCTGGGTCATGCAGCTGTTTGTTTGCTGTCACCATCAGTGCAACCACCAGAACCTCCTGGTTGGCTCCCTCATAGTCCCCACACCCTGGGTGCCCTTGGGGTATACTTCCTAGCAGTATGTAGGAAGTATATACCTACTTTTTACTTGGTAGGCCTCTTTTTTTTTAAATTTGAAACAGGGTCTTGCTACACAGCTCGGACTCATAGTGATTCTCCCATCTTGGCCTCCCTAGTGCTGGGATTACAGGTAAGCACCACCAAGCCCAGTTCCAGGGCTTGGCATGGCATGCAATACTGGGGATTGAACTCAGGATTTTGTGCTTGCCAGGCACATGCTTATGCCACGAAGCTATCTCCCCAGCCCTGCTTGGTAAGTCTTCATGAGGGCATCAAATGCTGCTCAACTCACATTTCCATAGCTCCCAGCAGAGCTGGAGATCTCCACAAAGCTGCTTTAGTGCCCCCCCAAGTGTGGCGAGGAGCTACTCACCAGCTACCTTCATCCTGACCAGTCAGCACATCGTCAACAGCCCTCACAGACTGACTCTTAGGTCCTCTAACAAGGAGGCCTAGAGCACAGAATGAGGCACTCTCAGACTCACCGTGGCAGCAGGCTGCTGGAAGGCCCCCAGTGAGGGCAGGCTGTGTGCCAGTCCGGGCCCCTCGCTCACTGGAGGGCTACACATGCATGGTGCCAGGGATGGAGCTGCATCCACAAGGGAACCAAGGACCATGCTCTGCTGGCTGCTCTGTGAGTCTGAGTACACCGTGGAGCCCTGGCCACTGTCGAAGGTGCTGTCCGCTGAGAAAGACAAGAGTTAGGACTTAGCAGGAACATTTCCAAATGCCACCCTGCACAGCACTGTGCGCAAGTAACTGGTAGTGCGCCTATACTGCCCCTCCTGTAAGAAAAAAGAATGGACTGTTTCCAGAGATTACATGAATAATGTGTCTGTGCTGATTCACTCATCAGCTGCTGCAGCCACGTGGGGGAGCTATAGCTGAGCCCGCCCTGACATGGGCTGAGGCAGGGCAGCAGATGCCAGGGTGGGCTCGCTGCACAGTCCCTGCTGGGAAGTAAACACCACACCCAACCCCAGTCCCAACTCACATATGCAAAGCCTGCAGGCTTTGATGGCAAGCACTGCTCCCACCCTCAATGGCACAAGGACTCAGGGGGCTGAGGTAACACCACAATTAGGAAAAGGCTAATGTTATAATTTAGAAGAAACTATTATTGCCAAGCGTTTTGTTTTGTTTCTTACATCACTGGAAATGGAAGCCAAGACCTCTGCAAGGGCTACATCCCCAACGCTTTTCATTTCTTATTTTAAGATAGGGTCTTGCTAATTAAGTTGCCCAAGCAAGATTTAAACATGCGGTCCCACCTGACTCAGTCTCCCTCAGTACAAGCACAGACAACCATGCCTGGTTCTACTACCACATTTTATGAAGAGAGCTTTTGGGACTTTGAGCATTTTCACACTCACAGGGCAGTGTCCAGTGCACACAGCCCAAGACAGGCACCCAGAGGCTGGCCACACACGGGTCAGGCTGGCCCAGACAGAATCCAATGCACACGAGACATTCAGACAAGAACCCCACAGCCCATGAGCCTGTCTCACCTGGGGAGACAGCTCATCAGTGTGGTTATGCTGTGAAAGCTGAAAACCTATCTGAAATAGCACTGTGGGTCATTGCTTCCAGATTTCCAAAGCCACAGAAACACTGGGATATACCATCTATAGACAGCAAGCTATTTTCTTAAGAGGGCATGTCTCAGAATGAGAACTGTGCCCATTGATAATTTAGACAAAGTAAAGGGGAAGTCTTGTTGGCTTTGCATTAAAACAATTTTCTAAGGGACTAATGAGAATTAATTTTAGCCTAGAAGACATAAGGATTGCTGAGGTTTAATTGGGCGAAACCAATTAGATAAGAAGCTCTGATTTTTAATGAACCAACTGGTCAGTCCCACGCAGACAAACATGAAGAGGAAGGAGGAGGAGGGAGCATGTGCCGGGCCTGCAAGGCACAATGCAGCATCTCCACCCACAGGTGTAACTTTCTACATTTTGAGAGTAATGTGTTTACTACTTATTAAATTGAAAATTAATTTTAGAAATCACTTTGGGTGGGACCTAATGAAAAACTGTACTGATGCAGTCTCAGCTGCTTAAGTGGCCAGGAAGTCACATCTGGTAAGGGCTGCTGGGAGTGACTAAAGGGAAGCCACGCCAGCATCACAAACGCTGCCGCGGCGCCTTCTCTTCCGATGTGCAGAGCGTGCACCTGTCTGCCTGTCCTGTCACCCGCAGGGCCTACTCAGAGGTGTGTGCCACCGGGCATCTCCTCCGGCTCACACAAGCACAACACTGTTAGACATCATGGACACTCTGCAGGGAGGTGAAGCCACAGAGTGGCCCAGAGATATATCCATTATAGAACAGAGAAGGACATGGAGGTGTGTTTGCGTGAGTGTTTATGTGTGCATAGGCATCTGTACATGCCTAAGTGGCCATATGTATAAGTCTATGCATGAGTAGTCCTGTAGGCACATGCGGGGTATGCATGGGTATGTGCATGTTCACATGTGCACATACATGGATCTGTATTCATGGGTGAGCATACATGGGTATTAGTATGTGCATACACATGTATGTGTGGGGTATGCATGTACTCGTACACGTGTGTATGTCCATGTGTGAGCATGCATCTGCATGCACATGCCTATGTCTGCCTGTGGGTGCATATGTATTTGTGTGTCCACATGTACCTGGTGGATCACCTGAGTAGATTATCTAAGGAAGGAGAATTAGCAAGCTTGCAGAATGTCTTACTTCTGGGAGGACAACTGGCTTGCTACATACTGTCAGAGGCAGTACACCCTCTGACTATGTCACCTAGTTTGAGAAGTGTGGCCATGACCTTTCCACATGGGACACATGTAAAAAGTGGACTAAGAGCTCACCCACACCTGACTTGCACACCTGAGATTCAAGTCACCATCTACTTTCTCAGAGTATGTCAAACCTGATCAACAACAGAAAAAAAAAATTATTTCTAACTCCTTAACTGGGTCTCCTCAAAGTGCAATAAATGGAGATCATTTATTTCCCATCCTAAAACTTGTCCAACAATTACAGCTCTAGAGTGTGTGCTGGTGTGTCAGCTATGGAGAACCTTTGCCCACAAAAAACATTGTACTCTTTAATTTTTTTTTTTTTTTTTTTTTTTGGTGGAATCAGGGATTGAACTCAGGCCCTTGTGCTTGCCAGGGAAGTGCTTATTCTACTGAGCCATCTCCGCAGCCCCCTCCTTAATTTTTTTAAGTTTCTCAGAAAATGGAGCAATGATGTAGCAACATTCTCCTCCAAAGCAAACCTGGGCAGGTGGGAGTGACGCAAACAACAGACATGAGGCTAGTTGCTGGAATAGAAATATCTACTGTAAAGACTCTCCATCCATTTCAAGGATGAGAGATGTACACATTAAATAAATTAAGAAAGTTTTAGTCTTTGCACACAAAAAACCTAAAATATCAGCCTGGGCCAATCACTGGGCTCTGTAATTCTGCTGCAGGCTGCTTGCCAGAGTGGGTGAAGCCACATTCCCTGTGCTCAGCTCACAGCTGAACTTTCAGGCCTTGAGGGCAAACACAGGACAGTTCTGTGCTTGTGGTGCAGAAGAAACCAGATCCTCTCACATGATCCTCAATGAAGCCTGCTTCAAAATAACTCCCAAGTCATCACTAACACCTTGGTAGTGATGAACAAAAGGGCTTAGGGACTTTGCCACTGGCAGGGAGATAATAAAGGAAGTGGACAACCCCCGGGTGAGCACTCAGCACGCTCATCCATGATGGAGGCACCCTCACCAGAGCAGACAGTGGCACCTCCTCTGGCTTTCATGTCCCCTGAGAGGCTGGGGCTGTTTGTCTCCAAGACAGAATAAAGAGCCTACTTGAAGCCCAGATTCAGAGTTGGGACTGGGGACTGAACCAGCTCTGTCAACTCTACCGGCTTAAGGCACTTTTGACCCCATCTGCCTAAGAAGCTGGACTCCAGCAAATCTTAAACCCTCTGTTCACAGGCCACTGGAGAATGTATGGAAAGTCTGAGCCCTTTCCCTAAAATGACACTCACCTGTACCTGCTATCCACACCCCACAGGATGAACTATGAGCACCTTGGACTGGCCAAGGAATCAGGAGCTAAGTGCCCTAGTTACTGGTGGCCCCATCACCCCAGGATATGCCTTCCTTCAATACGGTGATAGGCCTGGTGTCAGGAAGGCTGGTGGAAGTACACCTGGCCAGGGCACAGAGCCCAGCCCGAGCTCCCAGGTACCACCTGCAGCTGGAAAGCAATAACGTAGTGTGAGGCAGCTCAGGGCTTATGATGCCACACTCCTAGCTGCTACCTCAGCAACCTGGCCCTGCTCACAAAATATTCTAACACAGGGGAGGCTTTCTCTTTGCCCTACAGCTGGTTTCACTGGAGGGAGCAGTGGGGACACAACAAGCAAAAGTGACCCCACTCTGTACACACTCACAGGCCAGGGAGGTGGCACTGGCCGGCAATGTTGGGGGCAGGAGGTGCTGGTCAGCCTCCGGCTCCTCAGGCTCTGGTGGTCCCAGCTGCCCAGCCTGCGCGTGGTAGGTCACCTGGACCTGCAAAGGTGCAGGTGGACCCCTGGTCTTATCAGGGCTGCCTGAGTCCCTTGGCTCCTGGGACTGTAGTGCGGGCCAGATCCTCTCCCGCCGCCACTGGATCAATGCCACACGGTCACGAATGGACTTGGCCACAATCTTCACGTCGCTTTCATGAAAGAATCCAGAGTCAATCTGCAAAGGCAGTTACATCATCAGTGTCTCAGGGAGCGGATTCCCACTTGTACACCCCACCATCTGGAATTGCTACCACTCTTGGGCCACAGGCTCCAGATTGTGGGCTTCTCTCCTTGGGGTCCCCTCACCCCACCTGAAGAGATTCCTCACAGCATTTCACAAGTAATTGCCCATTGAAATCCCAGGCAGCTGGTGCATAGCACGCCCCATGATCTTCCAGCCCCTGCCCTGCCTTCTACACAGAGGAAGAAGGCCATTCTGCCACTCAGGAGCAATACATGTGCACTGGTAGCCAGCAAAACCCTAAGAGCCATTCACCATACTCAAGAGTTTGACAGCATTTGCCCAAGAGCTCCTAGCTCTCCTGGAAGCACAGTGAGCTTGCTAAAGGACATACTCATGGCAAACCACAAGCCCCTTCTGAAGGGCTGCTCTGGCTGGATGGTAGGTGGTGACCTGTGACCACCAACACATGGAAACTGACCAGCACTGACTCCCAATCCCTTCTTAGCACATGGTCTTGAAGACAGGGCAAGTGTGGCCTGCGAGGGAAGGGTGAGCAGTTCCAGGCAGGGGCTCCTAGGGAGGGGTCAGCTGGGGAACCATGGAGGGCAACACATGACTATGCAGAGCTGGCCAGGCAAGGACAATCATGAGGAGGCGAGGCAGCCAGCATGGAGGCAGGGAGTCAGAATAAGGACCTATGGCGCCGAGTGGACCAAAGCCGGCAGTGAAAAATGAAAACCAGCACACAGACAGGCAGAACCACAGGTCCCCCTGAGTTCTGCCTACCCATGGGCCTGGGGCACATTAACAGGCCTGAAAGGCCCAGATGTTGGGGGAAGGAGGAAAATCATAACGATGACCTCAGAGAATGCCGGCAACATGCAAAAGGACACGGGAGCCAGCACCAGGGCCACCTGCCAGAAA
The DNA here is from genome assembly GCA_004027165.1 of Ctenomys sociabilis. Lineage (NCBI taxonomy): Eukaryota > Metazoa > Chordata > Mammalia > Rodentia > Ctenomyidae > Ctenomys > Ctenomys sociabilis. Next base: position 19,258 of record PVKA01015808.1, read on the forward strand.
ATCTTGACACACTTGAGCATCAGAACAAACAGCAATACAATGCTGACTTGAAAGACAATGGTGTCCCAAACTCAAGTTCTGTATTAGTGTATTGGGGGCAGGAATACAAATCATGTGCAGGGCAGGCCAGGGTCATCCTGGTGGTGTTAGCGTGCACGCGTTTCTCTCTCTCTCTCTCTCTCTCTCTCACTCTCCGCCCCCTCCCTCCCTTCCTCCCTGCTCTCCTGTTTCTCTGTCATTCTGTGTCTCAGCTTCTCTTTCTTTTTCTGTCCACTAGTATCTCTGTCTCCCTCCTTTTCCCTTGGACATCATCTGCTCCAGGAAAAGACTGTCATGAGATGCCATCCACAGAGGTGCACCCAACAGAAGCCTGGGGTCTTCTGATCCGAGAACCAGCATATCTGAGCTTGCAGCCCTGGCTGGTGCCTGACTGTACCCCACACCCTGAGTTGTCCTCAACCCTGACCTTGGAGACTGTGGGCCAGAGCCTTGAACGTGCCTAGTTTGGGGAAACTTGATACCAAGCAATGGACAGCTCATCCATAAGGAGAATCTCCTGAATACAATAAAGCACAGTGCATCCATAGAGAGCTAGAAAAGAATGGAAAGTGAGAGGGAAACAGGATGCATCAGTTAAAGCCATTCTCCAAGAAACACTTCAGTGTAGGAGGCAAGCGTGACCCCACAAGGACAAGCCACAGATGTCCCTGCTCCAAGCCCTTACAGTTAGTGTCCTATGAAATGGAACATGAGAGCTGGATCAGGAACCATCCTCTTCCCCACCAGGTTTCTGTGGACGCCCCACAGCCTGGGTGACCCATCCTAGAGGGACACAGAGCCCTACCCAAGGGTCAGACCATGACAACCGGGGGACTGAAGGGCTGTAAGAGCACGTAACACTGGCCCAGTACTCATGTTGTGGCAGTGTTGCCGGGACAAAGAAGGCCTGCACAGCTTAAGGATGGACTGTGCTGACATGCCAGTAACACTTCTGATGTTGACTACTGTGTGGTAGGAATGGAGATCCTACCAAGTATCAGGGCTAGTAGGCATCCAGTTGGCAACTTATTTTCAATGGTGCATGGGGAAAAACAGCTCTCTGTTAGTATCCTTGCAACTCTGCAGCGATTTTGCCATAATTTCTAAATAATTTATTTGGGGCCAGGCATGGCTATAAGCACTCCAGGAGTCTAAGGGAGAAGGACTGCAAGTTCAAGCCCTGCCTGTGCAACTCAGCAACTTGATGAGATCTTGTCTCAGAATTTAAAAATTAAAAGATGGGAGCTGGTAAGACAGCTCAGTGGACTAATCATCTGCTTGGGCAAGTGCAGACACTAGGGTTTGATTCCTGGTACCACGTGTCATGCCAGCCCAGCCGCTGGGCGCACCGAGCTGGTGACCGAGTCCAGGCATGAGGTGCAGGCCTGTAATCCCAGTGCCAGGAGGCTGAAAACTGGAAGATCACTACAAGTCTGTGCCACATAGTGAGACCCTGTACAAAAAAAAGGGGTGGGAGTAAAGGATATAGCTCAGTGAAAAAGCCCTAGATTCAACCCCTAGTATTAGAGAGGGAAAAAATTATTTTGAAAAACAATTCTACTCAACAGAATGAAGATCCTTCAGGAGACAGCTAAGTCAGGCAGACGGTCAGGCCACAGCCAGCAGAGGGGAGCCAGAGGGGAGCACCCATGGGAGCAGAGCCCCAGGAACAGGGTGCTCTCCCATTCCAGGTCCTCTTCTGCCTTAAAGCCAGGAGCCCCAGGATCCAGTCTTCAGGGCCTTTGTGGGGAGGCTGGCAGGGTCTGACCAGCTAATGCTGCTTGTGGGCTGGGTGGGTAACTACACTGCTTATACCTGGGGGCAGGTGCATAAAAGGAGCCAGAGCTTCCGGCTAAAGTCATCCGTAATGCCCAGGTGACCTTGGGTCACAGCAAGGCTGATGGCCTCCTGCCTCAAGGTTTGCTTCTATTTTCTGCCACCCTTAGTCACAGCCGATTATCCTTTCCTCTCCATCTTCACAGTCTCCCAGACTTCCTCACCATGGCATTTCTATTTTTCTCCTGCACAGGTAAGAATGCAGCTGCATTCTATGCCACTCCGGCAGGTCACATCATCTGGAGTCCTAAAGCGAAAGGAAGGGCTGGCCTGGCAAGCCCACGCCCCTCCCTGGGTGCAGTCTGACTCCCTGAAGCCAAATCAAAGGCAGGCAGCCCAGGGCCACACTGAGCTCAGCCTCACTCCCTGCCTGCTAATCTACACCCCTTCCTACATGCCATCTTTGTCCCCGCTCCCCTCGAGGGGCCATCTGGACTCCAGAGCATCTCTGACACTCACTGGGTACCTCATGTCTTGGTTTTTAAAAGCAGCCCCAGGTCTCAGCGTTTCCCTTAACTCACAGAGTAGCATCTTAAGGCAAAGCCCCCTCTAACCTGCATCCAGCCCCCTCTTGCAAGACTCCAGGAAGAAGGGCAGATACCCCAGCGATGACCCTGGGTAAGTCTCCAATGGGTATGAAGGAGGAGGGTGAGGCCGGAACCTAGGCAGGTCTCCTGGGGTCCAGCAAGGGCAGGACAGAGCTGCAAACAAGTCAGCCCCACAGGAATGGTCCTAGAATAGACCTCCATGGCTTTCAGCTGGTCGTGGGCAGCTGCCCAGGCCCCTCAACCGAGTGGAGACCCACTTTACCTCACCAGAACTCTGTACCTGGACATAGCTCGGGTTCCTTTTACTCGCAGAGCTTGTGCTTCATGGGTGGCGCACCTTGTGATGAACAGTGGGGTAAGAGATGGACGGTAGACGAGGAGGGAAGTAAACAGGAGGGGAGGGGGCCAGGGCCAGGGCCAGGGCCCTCCCAGAACTGAGCCAGAGACACAATCTCAAAATCAGCCAAATGCCGGGGACAGGTTGCGGCACCCAGCTGTGCGGGAGGCCATCCCACACCGATGTCAAGTGGGATGAGGTGGACTGTTGGGGGCTCCTGCCCTGAAAGCAGCTGAGCAGAACCCAGGGCATATTCGGGTTTGGGCTCAGCCATAGTCAGGGTAAGCAAAACCAAACAGGGAGGCTGAAATCTGGCTGAGGCCCAGACAACCCCAGGACCTGGACATTCTGGACATTCAGAATCCACTCGTCTGGTGCATGGGCACCTTCCCCCATGCACCGCCCAAGGCAGAATGGTGCCCATCATGTCCCAGCCATCCCACCACACCAGACCTCCTGGCTCAGCTCCCAAGCCCTCACACCCTGACAAGCACCAGGCAGGCACTACCACATTTGTGGAAGGAACAAAAGAACCTATTTTGCCTGATCCTCCAAGGGTATCCCACCACACCAAAGCCAGGATACTTTCTGCAAGGCCACAAGCAGTGTGGTGCTCCTCAAACTCTCTTCATGCCCAGATGGGACTTCGCCATCTCCCTGAGCTACTGGCTGCCTCTGGTCATCCTGGTATAGCACTGATGCCAGGGTAGCATCCTCGGAAGGACGCCCTGAGCGCTGCACCAAAGCTCAGATCCCACACACCCATAGCCAGCAAGGCCCTTTACACTTCAGCACCTATACACCACGAAGTATGGGGCACAGCCGTCACATCACTGAACAGAAAGGACAGACAAGCTGGTGGTCATCTGAGTGCAGCGTGTGGCACATCTCCATGGTTCAACTTGCAAATGTGAGCCACAGAAAGCCCTCCAGGAAGCACGGTCTGACGGGCTCACAGTAGGTTTGCGTGTCTGGGCTGGGAATGTAACCAATGGGGGTAGACCACGCCAGGGACACAGATTACCACCTTGCAGCCTCCAGGGGTGACGGTGCAGCTGTCCCCCTAGAAAAGCTGGCCTGGGCTCCAGCCACCGGGGGAATGTCACACCCTCTCTCTCCTTCATGGAGCCATTACAGCCCTGGACATGGCTACTGTCTAGGGAGAGGCAGACCCCTTAACCAGGTACCAACGAGCCCACAAAGCATCCTTCCAGATTCCAAGCTCCAGGCGCTGAGATGGTGCCCTCACACCTATGTCCTCCAGAATCCCAAGCATGTGCGGGGTGAGGGAGGAAGTCCATCCTGTAGCTGTGGAGAGGCCAGAGGGGCACAGCGCCTGTCCCCGGCATCCCTGTAGCCTGGGACCTGCAATCCTCAGCTCACTCGAACTCTTTAGCCACAAACAAACCCCAGAAATGGCTCCATTACACCCACTCCCCTCTGAGTTCATGGCTGTGAGGTTGTGGCTCCCTTCTCATGTGCCTCCATGCAAGCCTATAGCTGAAGCCCCATGTGCCCCTGCCCATAGGCAAATGCCAGACTCACTGAACTCCAAGGCTTACATACCTTCCATGCTATGGTCAAGCCTCAGTTTCCCCATCTGAGCAGGGACTCAGGAGTTGCAGTGCAAACAGTACTGAACCCTCTGAGGTCCTCCCCACTTTTCCTCACCCTACACAGCTAGCACATACAGACAGTCCCAAAACGTATGCTTTGTTCAGGGCAAAGCCTATTTAAGAACAAATTTAAAGGGTGAGCATCCATCACGACAATGACATGTCAAGGCAATGGCTCTCCTACACCAAGCCACTGGGTTCATTTCTGCTCAGTGTTCCCATTAAATATGAGCAGCTTATTCACTCCTAACTTGCCACTCCCTCGCCCTGCTGCACAGAAGGCCCTCCTGAGCTGCTGTTCCAGGAGCCCCTGCTCTTGCCATGCAGTGCAGACACATCTAAGATGTCTAAGCTGGTCACCTTTTATAATCAACAACACAGATACCTGACCCCTGACCTGCCACAGGGCTCTCAGAAGACCACAGCATCCCTTCGTGGACCGAGTTCTCCTGTGGTCTTGGGAGCCGGCTGCCCACTGCACTTTTCAGACAAGCCCCAATAGGCAGGCATGACATCTCTGCACGCCCAAGGCCCAAGCAGTGCACCCAACAGATCACTCTAGGGACAACACCCTGTGAGGTTCAGTACAGGAGCCTCAATCCCATGTAGCATTAAATGTGACCAGTGCAGCTGAATTTTATGCTTCTGTTACATTAAAGTTAAAATTCATTAAATTTTAGAAGACACAGATGGGTTGTGGCTACCATTTTGGATGGCACCAGCCTAGAGAACTGAGTCAAAACAACTTTGAGCATCTACAGTTCAAGAAGCTGGCAGACCCTGGCCCCCTGCATGCCCTGACCACACCCCATACATTCCATGTGTTCATTAATGGCGTCACTACTGGCACCTCCGCTGGGTCTGCACCACGCGGCTGCATCTCCTGCCTCTCACCCCAGAGGGCTTTGGTCCTGCCAGCTCGAGGCCCAGGACACCCCAGGCAGAAATAGGTCACTCCCCTGTCAATCCCAGACTCTCAAGCCCAGCAGAGGAATGGTGATGGAGGGGCAGAGGGAACGAGGGGCAGCACTTACTCTTCCATCACCTCTTGGGCAGAGAAATACCAGAAACCAAAGCAACCCCAAAGCAAATGGACAGACAGTGACACACTGCAGCAAATTTAGCAAAAATGTGGCCAAAGCTGGTCTTTGCCAGCTGACCCCCTCCACTTTCACAATTGACTCCTTCCCTGCACTGCACCCCAGTAGCTCCTCTCTGCATCCTGTGCACTGAGGAGACCCTGAGCTTTCTTGTCACTGTACGCACCTGACCACACAGCAAGGCCCCCAGCCTCCCTCTTAGGCCTGCTACACCTGGCCCATCCATGGTGGCCACTCCCCTAGATGGCTCACCCTTCTCCCCAGCCCCCATTAGAGAATCTGCCTGTCTACAGCTTTCAATCCAGTGTTCAGAAGCCACATGCTCTGGACAGCACCCCAGCCTTGCCCATGCAGGTGTGCATCTGAGCCCACTTACAGGCTGCCCAAGATTTGCATACATTACCATTTCCTGGGCCACCTCATCAGGGGTTTCCTTCTCTAGGTCGAAGGTGAACTCTATGGCTCCATTGTCCTTGGGCTTGCCCTTCAGCTTCTTGGGGTCTTCCACCCAGAGCCGCAGGGCGATGGTGGACTTTCTGCCATGGTCCTCCTCTGCCAGCTCCACCCTGACACCAGTGTCCTCCGCAAAGAAAGCATGGCTCAGCAGATCTTTGATCTCATACCTGGAAAAAGGGTATGGGCTTGGGAACAGGTGGACCCCACACCCAAGGACATGCACACTGCACTGCTCTGGAACACCACGTGGCCAGCTGGTGTGGCTCAGCACCGGGCTGGTTATGCTAGAAAGTTATCTGGTTTCATCTGCAGGCAGGCTCAGCACTAAGGGAGTCTCCGAGCCATGAGAATTTGCATTTGTGCACTCCCAGGAGGGAAAACCTGGTTCCTGTCAGAATATGCGCTCCCCACCTCCTGCTCTAAGACTTCCTTTCTTCTCCTTGCCCACTGCACAGGGGACAGAGCCCCTACTGTTGTGCACCGGAGCTTTCCACCTTCACAAGACAGCTCTGGCTGTGGGTGGGAGCTCCTCCTGCAGTGCTACAGTGGGGGTCCTGGGCCTCAGCAGGAGAGGACTGGGGCAGTGGGCAGTGGGCGTGTGTGCTAGTTGAGCAAGGACCTACAGGACCAAGGGGTGGAGCAGACCCGAGCCATGGGAGGTGCTACAGGGGAATGCAGTGCTGGGCAGCTGGGTGTTGCTATGGTGACCACTTTCAACTCCGCATAAACATACATCTCCAAAACCAACCCTTCTTCCTTTTTCAGCACAAATGTAATCACATAGCAAGCAATTTTGTGGGTCTGGCTTTCTCCATTGCCTTCAGAGCCACCACATAGGTACAAGCATCAGCCACCCATCCCCTATAGATGCCTGTGTTTTGTGCCCCAGTTTGTTTTAGGGGGAGGGAAGGCTGAAAGGTGCCCCCCAGCTTCCTGGATGTCCAGTTGGAAAAGGTGATCCTACTCTGAGTGGGAAGATGGCCTCATAGAGGGACGAGAGGGCCCAAGGGAGGCATGCTGCCTTAAAGACACCCAACAACTACAAGCCTAAGTACACAGCTGGGGTTCAGCAGAGTTGTCCTAAGGCAGACCTAGCAGTTCCAGGCACGGAGAAGGTTACCAAGGTAAAGGAAACGGATACAATCCCTAGAGATAGAGAAAAAACAAAGAGGGGCAGGAGGAGGCCTCAATTTATCAAATGCCCCACCCTGGGTCAGTACTGCCTTGAGAATGGCAGAGAAGGGAATAGGGCTGAGGCTGCCCACACCAGCGCTGGGCCTGGTGTCACGGTGGCCTGAGTAGTCTGCCTGGCCTTAGAGGAGGAGGCTCCAAACACCACCGGGAATGATTTCAGCTGCAGGAAGCCCCAGATCCCAAAAGCCACCCTGGAACTCACCTTTCCTCCTTGTTCTTGCAGATGCACTCTCCAATAATCTCCTTGATTTCAGGATCGTGCACTTTCTCAAAGCTGGCAGGCTTGATGCCCTGAGGAGAGAGCAGAGCCACCTGATACTACTGAGGGGCAAGGAGGTACGCTCTGTGCAGGGAACTCCTCCAACGGTGATGGGAGAAGTGGCGCTGTGCTTGTACTTCCTAGGTACTAGGAAACTAAGCAAACTATGCCAAATGGCCACATTCAGGCAGTGAATGATGGGCCGCAGGATGAGAGCTCAGAGAAGTGACCCATGCGGTGCTCCCTCCCACAGTGCAGTTCTCTGCCTGGACCAGGCCCCACAGTGAAGCAAAGAACACGGCCAGCCTGAGATCTCACAGAGCTGAGAGTAGAGCTCAGACTTCAGGGAGGCTGAGGAGGCCACAAGGCAGAGTTCTGGAAAGGAAGAAACTCCAAATGTCTGCAAGAGTCCAGACCATGAGTGTGTGGTTAATGCCACAGGGCTGGACAAAGAAAGCACTGGGGGAACCACAGGCAGAGCCAGTCCCAGAGGACAGGTAATGTCGTGTGTACAGTGCACGGCATGTGATCAAAAATTACTAGCTACACCAGAAGGCAGGGAAATGTGACCTGATACCTAGCAGGAAAACCAGTCAAAAGAAAAGTGAAAGATGCTGGACTTCGCCACAAGGAAATTAAAACTCATTACAGCTACATGTACGTCTTAAAAAGGAAATGAACACAGAGAGGAACAGAAACATAGACATTAAAAAAAAAAAGAACCAAGTGGAACTAGAAATTAAAAACATGACATCTGAATTGAAAGCCTCACTGGAGCAGATCGACTGCTGGTCAGACGCTACAGAGGAAAAGACGCAGTAATTAGATCCATCAGATACAAAGATGGCCACTGAGGCTCAGAATATGGGACACCAGCAAAGGTGAAACAGGAGGACAGGATGGAGGAGGGATAGGAAAATGCCCGAAGGAACAAGGGCTGAAGGTATTCCAGCTGTGATGAAAACCCCCTGCACACAGATGTAACACACTTAAGCCCCAGGCAAGATACAGCAGAGAAGGGGAATTGTGTGAAGCCCCTGGGTGCACCGTTTCATCTCGCTGCCCACTGTGTGAAGCCTTAGCCTGCTCTCGTGCCACTTAAGTATCTGCATGCAGGATACTTTCTCAGGCTACTCCATGTCCATCAGTGTGCAGCAGCACCACGGACGCCAGCCCCAGCCTTGCACCTGAGGTGTCCCCCACATCTCCATGATGCCCGTCACCCAGCAACAATACACAATGCAGCCCCACCTGTGCTGCAGAATGTGCTACTGGGCTTGACACTGCCAATGCAGCAGTGAGGTCCTGGAAAGGTGCTGATGAGAGTTTGGCCACACAGCCTCCCGCACCTGGAGCTCTGAGGACTTCAAGGGCCAGCTGCCTCACTGTGGGTGCAGGAACCCCAGCAAGAGGGTGAATCCCACTCTTCCCAAAGGGCCAGGCCTCTCTAACCACACATGGGCCTGCTCCCCACGTGCCTCCTCAGAGGGCAAGAGCATCATTTGTGGTCACTGTTGCTGGCCAAGGGGACTTTCAGGGGGGACAGGTACTGGTCTGAGGGCCTCAGCCACTTAGTGGTTAGCTGGTGGCCATGTGCAGAGGGAAAGATGGACAGCCCCACAGCAAAAGCAGGAGGCAGCATGTTCTATATGCAGTCTGCTGGGGTTTAGGGAGGGAACAGGTCAGTAGAGTGCGTAAGTTATCTAAAAATAATTTCAATACATCAAAGGCACCAGACATCTCATTTTCCTCTTTCAACAAGATTCAGCCTTTGAAAGCCTTGATCTACCTTTTTTTTTCTTTTCTTTTTTTTTTTTTTTGGTTAATATAGAGAAAAAGAAAGCAGAAAATTTTCCAAGAGATGGAGACAGGGATACGACATCACAGTGAGCCTACCAGTAGGTGCTGGAGTCCCCAGTGGAGGAGCAGACATGTAAGTGGACAACCCCAAGGTAGCAGTGCCCCCAGTGTGGTCAGGAGCACGCCAAACACTGAGCCTGCAAGGGCCCCTATGGACATACCAGCATCCACATGCCATCAGGAATCCAGCGCCTCCCTCCCTCCCTGCTGCACACTAGCATTTCCCCTGGACCAGCAGGTGAGAGTCCCAGATCTCTCTGCGGCCCTCCACTTCCTGCTTGTCAGACCACCCTTGCCTCCCCTGCCTCCCCTGGAGAGTTTTGTGGATCTCTGCTCCTCTGTGGGGTTTCTGAGTCAGGCGCCCAGCCAAGGACTCCACCTGTCATCCCCTGTGCACATCTCACACACTAGCAGCAAAGGATAGCCAAATGCCTGAACGTTTGGTCAAAAAGAGAGATGTATATCATCTACAGGGAGGGCTCAGGGTGGGGCTCAGGGTGAAACAGCAGGAAGCCATGCTTCCCGTGTATCTGCAGAAGCAGCTTCTGGCCACGCAGACGCCCATGGCAAAGCTACATGGAACAGTTTCACACCCAGTCAGAAGCACCCAGGAAAGGCAAAAGCAGCAAGGACCCTGGGATTACTGGGGCCAGGGCTGAGCTCAGGCCTCCTGATCTCACTACATAAATAAAGATGGAACAGTGGAGGAGCACCACAGGAAAGCCCAGGCCCAGGCACTGTCTCCCCAGGCTCTGTTTCAGTTCCCCCAACCAATGGGGCCACTGCAGAGGGAGGACAGGGCCCATCTGTTTGTCCAGCTGAAGCTGTCTTATCAACTCAAAAATCACAGGGACAGCAAAACAGATTTGGGCTCCCAGGCTGCCCAAAGGCTGCACCCACCTAGAGACACACTTGGCGAGGGCTAATGATTTGGTGAAAAGAAAAATAAACTATGGTTCCAAAATAAAGAAGATGGGGGACCCAGAAGCCCTGGGCCAGCCCAGACATGGGGTTCCAGGGATAGTTTCTCTGGGTACGCTTCCTGGCAGAGGGCCCTGCTAGAGTTACATTCTCCTGAGTCTCACTTTCCCAGATGTATGGACTTCACAGAGCTGTGTACATGACAGTCTCTGAAGCCAAGCACTCTCCATCACTTCTACTAGAAGACAGTTAGGACTAAGCTTCCCCCTCTGTAAAGTGGCTGCAACTCCTTTTCCTTCTACCGCTGCTGTGAAGGACTTTCCAGAGGCCTGCAGAGCCAGCCAAGGCTACAGCCCATGCGCACTGCAGTAACAAGGTGGCTGGGGGGACTCACGCAGGTGACCTTGCGGTAGATCTGGGCAGCATTCTGGCACTCTGAGTAGGGGTACTCTGAGGTAGCCATCTCCAGCATGCACATCCCGAAGGCGTAGACGTCCACAGACTCGTCATAGTGCTCCTCATACATTTCTGGTGCCATGAACTCAGGTGTACCTGGGCCAGGAGCAAAACATGTAGTCAGCTGGCCACACCCAAGAATGCTGGGAGCCAGTGTCCAGGAGGCCCTCAGCCTCTCAGACTCCCACCTGCCTTTCTCCATCTGTCCATCCGTCCTGTGGCATCCTCAGGACACCTAGCTCTACAACGTCTATCCTGGAACCCAGGATTCAAATAGATGTACTCCATGGATTCCCAAACTCCCACCTGGAGCCCCAGGATTCCAAAGTTAGCCATCAGCTCAAAGCACCACCTCCTGCCCAGAGGACTTTTTAGGACCCACGCAGCCCCTGCGCACATCCCCTCCGGTGTGTGGCTGTCGGGATTCTGAGGACAGGCTCAGCATGGCTGCTCTTAGACATTCCAGAGCAGACAGGTACCCAGTGGTCACCCCAGAGCTGCTTCTAGCAGCAGAAGCCTAGAAGGCCTCGGTGTCCCTGGGCAGGCCACAGCTAGGGCCATGACACAACTGTCCTCACCACAGAGCACAACACCATGGCTGGAAACCTGTCCACCAGACGTGAATCACAGAGACACTACGACAGGAACCTGTCGTTAATGCACTGGTGGTGCATTAAACACAAAAGGAACAGAGAGTGTTTGGTCCAAGCCTTTAAGGATACAGAGACTAATAGGCTTGATAAGTAATACAAGATACCTGCTCATGGCCTCACCTATGTAAAATGGCACACAGCCAGAGAACTGTCTGGGGGTTTTCCTTTTACTTACAGGGTTTTGAATTTTTCTTTAATAAACTTCTGCTTTAACAATCAAAAAAACTTTAAAAGTCCAAAAGAGTGTTGAGCTGGACTCAATGGAGAGGAATCAGGGGCTCCAGGAACAGCTTTAACATCTGTGTGGTTGCTGACTTTGCAAGATTCTTCCAAAGCATTCTAGTGTTTTTTTAAAATAGATGCAAAATTGTACAAACTAATTCATTGCAGTAAAAAGCACATGTCAAGATTTTTTTTAAGGGCCAGCCTGATAACTCGGTGGACTAAAGAGCCTGCGTAGGCAGACTGCAGCAGCCAGGGTTTGACCCCAGGTGTGCCAGGCTGGCCCTGCCCATGAGATGCCCTGAGAGGGCGACTGAGACTGGGCATGGTGGTGCCCACCTGTAATCCCAGCACTCGGGAGGCTGAAAACAGGAAGATCACTATGAGTCCAGTCTACATAGTTAGACCCCGTCCTGAATACAGAAGAAAGAAATTTCCTTCACCCACCACTCAATTTAACATAATTATAGGTTCAAGCAAAATTGTGAAGCTCTGGGAGAAAGCAAGACCATGCTCAGGTTATGCTCAGGAGTACACAACTCTGGAAAGCCCACCAGAACAGCCAGCACTGACTGCAGTCAGACTACCTTGCTTTAGAAAGTTTTCTCCTTTTTGGGTTTTGAACAATATGGCTGTATATTTTTTATGATTTTTTCCAGTGGGCTGATATTCTGAATGCTTTTTTCCTGTCCCCAAGCCTACTATAGTGACCATGCTGCCCAGGCCGGGGCCAGAAGAAAGCACAGCCATTCCGAGTCCAGACCGGTGGCAACACAAGCACCTGTTTTCGGCCCCTCTCACCCTGTCACCCTGGAGTCCCTCAGCGGGCACCCTTGAGCTCGCCACCTGCTGCACAGGCCTGATCACCCATCCTGGCCACTAAAAAAGGCTTGCCGAGGTGGGGATGGGACAGCAAGACACAGGGCTCACTGGACGCCCCAAGCCGCGAGGAGGGAGGGCTCCTCTTTGGGGCCACCTCCACTGCCTACAGGGATACCCACCTAGCAAACCCATTTGCCAGGGGCCATGTGGGACAACCGCCCACCCTGTGATGACAGAAAAGCCACAGCAAAGCCCTTCTCTGCCACAGGCATAGTCAAAGAGTCATAAGGGATGCCTTTAGCCACATCCACCACAGGAACAACCTGTTGGGTACCTGGTCCCCAGAGCTGCGAGGTAGGAGTCAGGGAGCTGAGCTGGCCACTCCCTGCCACCTATAAAGTCCCTAGCTCACCCCAATGTCCACAGGCCAGCTAGGGTGCAGGTGAAGGAAGCAGTGGCCAATGCCTGGCTTCTTCAGGACCTGCAGAAACTCAGGACCTTGCTCTGCAAGCAACACCCTGAGACCCCAGATGCTTCACTCTGGGTGTAGCAGGGTCAGATCAGAGGGGGCACAGAGACCCCAAGAATGCCTGATCTACATATATGCTTGGCCACTGACACAATCAGTTGTGTTTCCCTTCTTTCACATGATAGCCATTAAAATCTGAAATGTGTGCTCATGCATGTGTGTCCACTGAACAGTCCCACCCTCCATACATCTGCTGCAAGGCTGGGGGGCGGGCTGCTGTGGTGACTGGCTCACTCAGAAAAGCTTCCTGGAGACAGCAGTGGTAGAACTGGGCCCAGTGCAGAGGAACTGGGAGGAGGTCGAGGTGTGCGAGGCTGGCTGCTCCAGAACGGCAGGCTTTGCGTTTAGTCACCTGCTACAGAGCTGCCTGCCCTGGACACCAAGCTCCCTCTCATACCTGCTATACCCTGACTCCTGCAAACAACATTCCAGGCCTCACTGCCCTCCCTGGCCAGGCCACAGCTGTGACATGAGGTACGGCGGACCTTACCTCCCGCAAGTCCCTCCCCTGTCCTCCTGCATGAGGCAGCAGGAGACACAGATAGCTGCAGCCCTTCTGCTTTTAACAGGGCAGTTCCTACAGCCCCCCCCCCCCAAGTCCTTTGCTGCAGAAGGGGAAGGACCACATCCCAGGCCATGGCAGAAGTGCTGCGGGGAGGGAGCAGCACTTCTGCTCCAGCCTGAGGTTAAAATCACCCTGCAGCCCACTTCTGGGTGCTAATGATAGACAGTAACTTTCTGTATGAAATCAAAGCCCTATTCCTAGCCCTGCCTGTTCTCATTTACAGTGGAACAAAACCAAACCAACACAGTTGACCCTTGCCCACCTTCTCAGCAGACAGATGTAACCTGCATCCTTTCTTCCAGAAAAGGGAACAGGTGGGAGACCCCTGTAAGGATCCCCACATGGTCCAGTACCCTTAAGTCTTCCTCTCTAACTATAAAGAGGCGACAGTGCCGTCCAGCCAGGTGAAGCCTGTCATTCTTTCTGGAGCAGCCAGCCTCAGCACACCTCGACCTCCTCCCAGTTCCTCTGCACTGGGCCCAGTTCTACCACTGCTGTCTCCAGGAAGCCTTCCTGAGTGAGCCAATCACCACAGCAGCTCCCACCCCCCAGCCTTGCAGTAGGCAGGGTTACATCCACCTCAACCCTAAGCCATCAAGCTCAGCACATGCGAACCAAGAAAACCCACATCATGAAGGTGTGAGAACTCATGCAGCCAAACCTGTGAGACCTGTGTCCTTTCCTGGCACTGGGTCATGACATCAGCAGCCCTGATGCTGTGAAGGACCCAAGGCCAGACAGGACTGACCATTAGCAGGCCTGGGAGAGAGGCCCCTACTCCAAGGCCTGGGCTTTAATCCTAGCACTTGGGTAGAGGCAGGAGGTCCCATTCATGTTTGAGACCAGCCTGGGCTACAAAGTGAGTTTAAGGTCAGCCTGAACTGCATAGTGAGATCTTGCCTCAAAAAGACCAAAAAAAAAAAAAGGCCTGGGCTTGCCTAGGAAACAGACCTGGAGTAACCTTCACCCAGGTAACAGGCCTTATTTACTATGAGCAAAGGCAGCTGAGGACACTACTGGTGCCAGCCTTACAAACCCAGACCTCCCGGCCCCCAGCTGAGCCAAAGCCAGGGTGACCAGAGATACCTCATAGACCCAGGCGCCTGAATGTGAAACAACGCCCTGCTGTGCCTACTGGAAACACTCAGCCTTCCTCTCAACCCACTCCCATCACCCAAGTTGGCAACAGGAAACCTCATTCCCAAGAGGGCAAAGAGCCTGCATCCTTTCATACAGAAAGTTACTGGGTCCAGGAGACCCAGTAGCTCACTAGGCACCTCAGCTTGGAGGTGGTGCACTTTGTCCTGAATGTTTACTTCTCAGGTGAGTCAACTAAGCAGCCCTCGTGCCACCTGTCTGAGCCTAGGGGCTGAGACCAGGACTCATTTGCAAGATCAAATTTGCAAAATCTACTGCCTAGAACTCAGAGCTCCAAGTACTGGAGCCCCACTCTCATGCTTCCAGATGGAGTACAGAAGCTTGCTTGCCTGTCCCACCCACTTCAATCACGGCTCCACACCATGCAGCTCCCTGGGGACTGCCAGAAACCCTACATCCAAAGGTCACCCCTCACTCCAGCCATTGGCTGCCCTGTCTCAGCTGTCACTCACATTCCAAACACACTAATCACTGCAGTTCCCAGAGAATAGCAAGAGTTTCATTTTTTCCAAAGAGGTCAAGTTTTATCCCCAAACATACAATAAAACCATGAATTTACAAAACAGCAAAATGAACAACTCATGATCCTACTTGGGACCTGGTAGGCCCTTAGTGCCACCATGTCAGGACCACTGAAGCCAGGTACACAGCACACTGTAGATCCACTGTCTGCCCACAGCAGCGGTAAGACAGTTATCCCCTCTTCCCCAGCCTAGGGGCCCTCCCTGGAAAAGCAGCCAGAGAACTTCTGAGAGTAAAACATCCAAGTCAGACTTAGGACAAGAAAGAGGCTACAATGGCCAGCACAGACCCTCAGTACCTGCTCCCATAGTACACAGACAGCAATATGGATCCTTGTTCCAACTCTGTCTGTCCCCAAACACCCCAAGCTGTCATTTCCGTGGGCCCCACAGCCTGGGAGACCCCTACTTCTGCCTACGGAGAATGGCTCCAGTATCACTTACCACAAGCTCCCCAGTTCCTCTGTGGCCAGGGCCTCCCCCGGCTTCCCAAGTGACCACATTGCCCACAGACACCACAGAAAGTTGGCATCCAGCCTTTCAGGCCCACTGTATGCTCAAAGCGGGCACCAAACAGAGCCAGGGAGTTAATGCAGACCAATCTAAGCCCCAACTGTGGGCAGGGCAGGGACAACATGGCCTCCACGGGGCAGGTCTTCTGGCTAAGGCCCCAGAGTCCAGGAAGGACGGTTAAGGTACCCAGCCTGAGGCCACCATGCCCAGTGCTCCTTCTCCTAGGCTTCCTAAATTGGTTGGAGGTGGTCAAGCAGAAGCAGACACTGTCGGGCCCTCCAACGCCAACTAGTGCCCTGGGTTCCCTAGCCTGCGGAAGAGACCCGGGCTTACCTATCACACTTTTGGCGAAAGATGCTCTTTTGAGAGTGGCCAGGCCCAAGTCGCCAATTTTCACAGATCCAGTGGGCCCGGTGATAAAGATGTTGTCACACTTCAGGTCTCGGTGGATGATGGGCGGCGTGCGAGTGTGTAGAAAGAGCAGGCCCTTCAGGATCTGTCGGCACCAGCTGCGCAGTACCTTGGGCTTCATTACCTTGAACCGTTTCAGGTACCTGGAAGGGGAGCGGTACAGCATGCAGCTCAAGCCGCAGGCCCTGCAAAGGCCCTGCCTAGCGCCAGCCAGCCTGTTTCAAAGCCTGTGTGCTCACATAGGCTCTGACAGGTAGCAGAGCTGAGCAAGGAGGCCCAGGCAACTAGGCCCTGGCCAGGCCACACAGCTGGAGTCAAGGCAGGCAGCCAGGCCAG
The DNA here is from genome assembly GCA_004027165.1 of Ctenomys sociabilis. Lineage (NCBI taxonomy): Eukaryota > Metazoa > Chordata > Mammalia > Rodentia > Ctenomyidae > Ctenomys > Ctenomys sociabilis. Next base: position 35,610 of record PVKA01015808.1, read on the forward strand.
GACCATGGCCCTCTGCTTTCTACTTGCACTGGGAGCCTCGTTCCTAAACTTGCCAAATGCAATGCCGATCTCACCCTAACATGGCACCAAGATCAACTGAGAGGCAGCCCTAGTAGGACAAAGTCCCAACCAGTAGTGCTCGGGGTGAGGATTAGAGTTAGGGGAACCCAGCCTGTGGGAATACCCAGGGCCAGATAACAAGAAGGCCAGGCCTTCTCTGCAACTGCTTCTGTGACCTGCTCTGAGGTGTCCCTGGAGAAGAGCCAGCAGGAAGCTCAGAACAGGGCTTTTTCTTTGCTGTGTCTTCATCTGTGAGTGAAAATGCCTGGTGGCAGGTGGACAGCAAAGTCCTACCCAAGGCCAAGGGGCAAAACAATTCAGATGAATCCAGGCTGCAGCCACTGGAAGGGAAGCCTCCCGTCCCTACTCTGTGAATGAACAAGGCCTCAGAGAGAAGCAGTAAGCTGCCCCCTAGCTCTGGCCCCTGCCTGCTCCAGCCTGCTTCTAAGCACCACTACGTGCCAGTCGGGCTCCAGGGCAGAAACAGAACATTGGCCAGAAATAAGACTCTACAGAGCTAAAGAGCAAACCCCAGGAGGAGATGGTGAGGGTACTGTCCCAGTCATGTCCTTTAGATGGGTGCCCTTTGTCACAGGAAGCCAGAGGGAGCCAAAAGTTAAAAGATTCTTATTTGTGTCTTCTCACTGGGGGAAGGGGCTTCCCACTGTCTGGAGAACAGAGCCTTTTCACACAAGAGGAAACTTCAAGAGGCAGCATGCTGGGTTCTAGACACCAGCTAGGGTGCTACCAGAAGTCCAAGACTTTGGCCGGCCCCCCACTGCTGTGCACATGGGCATGCATGCATGAGCACACACACACACACACACACACACACGCACAATTCTCATGACCAAGACTCCCCAAGCCCACAGGCGGGCAGCACCTACGTCTTCAGTGTCCCGGAGGTCATCAGCTCAGTCACTAGCACGATGCATCGCTTGCCCTTGGCACTGGACTCCCAGAAGTCATAGAAGCGCACGATGTTGGGGTGCTGCAGGCCTTTCAGCATCTCTGCCTCCTCCTTGAACCGCTGCCGCTCCAGCTTGGTGAGCTTTCGGTCCTAGTGCGACACAGACACGGGTAAGTGGTGTTTGTGAGCCTCACCACCGTTCTCCCGCACCTTCCCAGGGAGAGCAGCAGCTGTGGGGAGAAACAGGAGGGGTCAAGCCTGTGTGGCCGAACCACTCTCACTATCCAGAGTGGCGAGTAGGCCAGCACTCGGTAAGGTCCCATAGAAGGACCTTCACTGAGAGCAGCTTGAGGAAGCCAGAGCCGGCCCATGATGCATGCTGCCAAGCTCACGCTCAGTCTCCTTAAAAACACCTCAGAGGCCCCCGTTCCCTCAGCAACCATTTACTTTGTGTTTGTTAAAAGAATGAACCCTAACATGGTTTCACTTCTAATGTATACACAGCTCCAATGAGGGGCTCGGGGGCCCAGAGGCTAGACCTGAGGAGACACTGACAAGTGCCAGAGGCTACCAGGAAGGAAAAGCATCCCACTAGGACAGGACCCAGCACACCTTGCTGGCAAAACAAACTCAGTGACCTTGGGCTTAACAAGGACCAACAAGCACCAGGGGCCCTCCAGGCATGTGCACTGGGTGTCTCCCCTAGAGCTCTGCCCAGAGGTATACCATCACATCCGCCTCATCCCACCCTGCCAGCCCTGCCCGCTGGCCTCAGAGCCCACCGCCCGGCCTCTACTCCTCCACCCAGCCCCCTGCCTCATTCCTCACTGCAGCTCACCATACCTGCCCCTCTCCTTCCCAAAATCTTTCAATGGTTTCTCACCATGAGTCACTCAGAAGAAACCTAAAAGATGCACCCAGTCCCAAACAATGTGTCTTCATCCCACAAAAGACACCCAGTGCCACACATGTGGCCGTGGCCTCTCCCAAGTCCACCAGCACGCCTGCCCAGCTCGCCCGGGGTCACGACCCGATCCTGTGCCTGCCTCCTCCTGCTCAGGAGCCACAAGAATGTGAGAAGGAGACGGGTGTCCAAAAGGAAAGGACAGACACATCTAACACAACATGGAGAAATCTGAATAGCTACAGGGAGTCTGAAAGCAGGTAGATTTGGAGAGACAGTGAGTGGGAGATGAGAGAACGTTATCCAAGACCCCCAAGATCCTTCTGGAAGTGCCCAAGGAGCATGAAGCCAGGACTAAACTGGAGAGAGAAGGTGGAACATGGGACAAAGACAAGGGTCATTTGCTCAGGAACTACACCCCAGACGGCAGCCGCACCAGACGGCTGCTCTACCCCGACGGCCCATCCATCCCCTCCACCCCCATCGCAGCCAACCCCAATGTGGGACACAACAGCAGCCATCACCCCCAGAGCCAGGCGGCCAAGAGCAGCACCAGCACAGCCGCGCCAGAGTGACAGGCAGTTCAGGGCTGAGGGCAACTGAGGCGGCATCCTTATTAGTGCTCCCGTGAGACCCAGAAGTGGGCACACATACATGAAAGCGAGCTTCCACTTAAAAATGAGCAACTGAGAAAAAGTTTCTGCAATTAAAGCTGGGCTAATCTTCCTAAAGAGCTCAATGTTTTAAAACTAAGGTATTTCCACCTGGCCTGTAATCCCAGCACTCTGAGAGGCTGAGGCAGGAGGGTCATATTCCAGCCCAGGCTGAGAAACTTGGTAACACAGAGTGATATCATGTCAAAAATAAAAACAACAAGAAAAAGGCTTGGGATGCAATTCAGTTCAAAGACTGAGTTCAATCTCCAGTACTGAAAACAAAATAATACTGTGTAATCTAACAAAACATTAAGTATGAAAATGTTAATCTTTAATCTGCATAATAAAATGGAAATACGTTCTACCATTAAAATGAGTATTTATCTAAGAAAATAAAAGCTATGCTACAAATCATGAGAATCCCACTTTTGCTCTCCCAACTTACCTACTCCCTCGCTCTGCCTCCCAAAATAGAGCTTTTATAACTCAAAAAAATGTGAATACTTCACCAAAGAAGACACAAATGGTCACTAGCACTTTAAAATACTGATTAGTAGCACACCAAAGAAGCTTCTCTTTCCTCCCTCTCTTACATACACACACACATTCTCTCTCTCTCTCTCTCTCTCTCTCTCTCTCTCTCTCTCTCTCTCTCTCTCTCTGGTGGGATCACATCTGCCCTGCATCCAGGCATCCACCCACTTACACATCCACCTCAGTAAAAGGAAACATAAATCTACAAAGGACAGGCACACAGGAGTCTATAGGGGGCTGCGGAGATGGCTCCGTGGAATAAGCGCTTCCCTGGCAAGAGCAAGGGCCTGAGTTCAATCCCCGGAGTCCGTAGCATCTCCCTGCACCATTTGGAAGTAACTAAAACACGCAGCCAGGAAAAAAAACAAAGAAAAATCCCCAGGGGCCAGGGAGATAGCTCAGTAGAATAAGCGCTTTCCTGGCAAGCACAAGGGCCTGAGTTCAATCCCCAGCTCTGCAAAAAAAACAAAAACAAAAACATGTAGCCAGGTGAACGAAAACCAGGAATGGGGTAAAGAAAAAAAAAAAGACTAAAAAAGGGCTGGGGATATAGCTCAGTGACATAAGCACCTGTCCGGCAAGCACAAGATCCTGAGTTTAATCCCCAGTACCAACAAAAAAAGAAAAAGAAAACCAGGCTGGGGCACATCCACCAGAGGACTCTGGCCCAGCAACAGGAGGGCGGCTTCTATCTCCCCAGCACTATGGGTGAATCCCAAAAGCATCCAGCCAAACAGAAGAAGACAGACCGCGTGGTGTGATCACATTTCGATAAGCACCTCAGGAAACAACAGGCGCACAGTGGTCCCCGTCAGCACAGCCTCAGCAGAGCATGCGGACTGCCGCTGTCCACAACTGCCAGAGGCCATCAGCTAGTACATTTCAGATCTGTTTCACTGTTTTAAATGACACTTAGATTTTGGGGGGAAAAAAAATCCAAAGACCAAATAATAAGGAGGACTAGAAAAAAAATGAGAGAAAAACATGACGAGCCATGAAAGAACCATCTGGAAAGCAAACAACTGTGCAACAAGAATCCTAACACCGGACGTCATGCAGGACAATAAACAGTGAAATAGCTTTTTCCTGAACTGAAAGGAGAACAACTAAGGATAAAAGGGCTAGGTCAGGCTAAATAAACAATGACCTATCTCTAGCTCTGTTCCTGGAAATTTCAGCCCCCTGAGAGCAAGTCCCATCTGCAAAGGAACAGGCCAGGCCAGCTGCCAGCCGCAGCGCTGGCCCCGGTGCAGGTGGCACGTCCTCAGGGGCCGACCTGGAACCCTACGTCCAGCCAAACACACATCCTGCCAGGTGTTAATTCATTAATTAACCTACTCAGACCCCTTCCCTACATTTGAAAACTTGGAGTTTAATTCTCACATATCCTACCCAATTCCACATTCCCACCCAATCAAGCTCCTGGGATAAGTTTTGCCACAAAACATGGCACAATGCAGCAGAAAGGATGTAGCTAAGCTGACCCTTGAGTCAGGGGGATGAAGGCAGCTGGGAAGAGGTGGGTCCTTGGCCAGGTTGGCCAGACCCGAAAGACTCTCAGGGCAACCATACTCACGGACTCCAGAGGAACCTCCCAGGACACTCACAGCCTCCGTCACTGTTGTAACAACAGTATGTCAGTGTCCACCAACAGCAAGGTGTGGGGCTGGGGAGCTAGCTCAGTAGAATTAGTGATTGCCTGGCAAGCACAAAGGCCTGAGTTCAATCCCTGGTTCCACAAAAAAAAAAAAAAAAAGCAAGGTGTGGAAGATTTCCTGTCGTCACAGGGAGAGATTCATGCTATAAACAACATAACAGAACCAGGAAGCAGAAAAAAGTAACCAGCATTGCTACGATCTTTTTTTCCCCCAGTACAGGGGACTGAAGCCCAAGGCCTTGGCACATGCTAGGTAGGTGGTCTACCATCTAACACTAAAGTACACCCCAGCACCTATAATCCTCCTTTCAAGTCAAACAGCTCCACTACTGAGCTACATCCTCAGCCAGCCAATCCTCATTTCTAATGGCAAATAACAGCCTGATTAATGAGATAGAAAGTCAAAAATCGTTAGTCATGGTACCTCGGGGAATAAACTGAGAAGGGAAGAGGAAGTGATGTATACACCACTAAGTTTTTTTTTTTTTTTAATCTATCTATCTATCTATCTATCTATCTATCTATCTATCTATCTATCTATCTGGTACATGGTCTCATTATGCAGCTCAGACTTGCAGTGGTCCTCCTGTCTCAGCCTCCCCAGTGCTAGGATTACAGCCATGTGCCACCACTCCTGGTTTCAGTGGCCAGCTCGGTGCAACCAGGGTTTCAGGGCTGACACAGCATGCGTCCTGGGTGATGAGTCTCTTGCTCTCTGCAGCTCCCTGAGGTCATAGATCAAGACCAAGGAAAACCCCACAGCTCTTTGCCTACAGTTGTCCTGGTTGGGGCAGAAAACTGGTGCAGGACAGGGCCCAGGTGCAGATGCAAACAAGATGTGGTGAGCAAAGACAGCAGGAGCCCAGCCCTGAGAGCTGGGCCTCTCCAAGAACGTGCATGCTTCATATCATTAACTGCTCACATCCACAACTGACAAACCACATGGCCTGCAGACAACCCAGGCCTGCGCCCCTAACACCCTTTGCCTCCTCTCGGTGTCTCCAGGGGGCCCTGCATCCCTGCACAATACTTTCCTCCCTGGCAGGGCAGCGCCTCTGCCGCTCGCAGGCCCCAGGATTGGCACCAGGTTGAGCCTGACTGGGGGCCCTGAGGCAGAGAGGCCACAGGATCCAGAAGTCTCAGGCTGGGAGAGCGTGCAGCAATGGCACCAGGAAGAATGAGCTGCTCTATCTCCACCAGGCTGCTGGCTGCCCAGGAAACCAGCCAAACACAATACACGGTGCTGCACACGGACAGCTGGGCAGCACTGGCCAGGGCTTCCCAGCCCAAAGAACAGCCCATCCCACATGGGACTTGAGCTCAGCAGTAGGCAGAGGCTCCCAGCAGGCCCCGGGCAGCAGGCAGGCTCTGGGGTATGGGGGCTCCAGCGCCCACCACTGACCAGCCGCACCCTATACCACAAGGCCAGCCAAGAGGAGCCGAAGAGCTGCTGGACCTGCTACCACCAACAGTCACCCTGGATGCAAACCCCGTTCCCCCAGCGGCCTCCTCCAAAGCAATGCAACATAAGCTTCACAGCAGAGCCAGTGTGTGCTTTTCACCCACATTCAAAAAAGGCACCACTGCCCAGGATCACCTCAAGTTCAAGGTCTGCTGGGCTACTTAGTGAGTTCAAGGCCAGTTTGAACTATATAGCAAAACCCTATCAAAATAATAATAAAAATAAATAAATAAAAATTAAAAATAAAAAAACAAAATAATAATAAATAAATAAATTTAAAGGCACTATTGTTACCAAAACAAAAGTGTTAAGCTGGGTATGGTGCTGCATGCCTATAACGTTAGCACTCAAGAGGCTGAGGCAGGAGGATCGCCATGAGTTCAAGGCCTGCCTGCATCACACAGCAAAACTCAAAAGAATGCTCTCTAGTATCACTCTACAAAAAGGGCCAACCCTGGACCTGTCCCTTAGAAGTCACAGGCTGGGTAACACATACCCAGCAGTCACAGAAAAGGGACAGGGGCAACCAGCACCAGACGCAGCAGTGTGCGCTTGGGTCCCAGGTTAAACAGCCGCAGAGCAGAGTTGCTCGGTGGGTATCACCAGCAGGCCAGCAACCCAGATACTCAGCCTCAGTCAACAGCACCAAGAAGTTTATAACTGTCTGAGGTGGAAACTTCAGCTTGAGTGTCTGGGCCCTCCTTGCTTTTGTAAATAATACTGTTTTCTTTTAGAAAGGAGGGGAAGCTGGAAGAAATAGTCAGGTTACTCCAGGCTTTGCTCTCTCAAATGCCACACCCACACCTTGTCACTCTCCCAAGGAAAGAACTGTGCCCTGCCTGGGGGAGGCAGATACCACTGTGAAGAAAATCAGTTAAGTCAGTTCTGAATGTAAGCTTCAAAAGCTTGAGCTCATCCTGGCTTAATTCTTTTAAATGATTTGACAGCTCAGGTAAGCAGAGCGTGCAGAGGTTTGGACTTAAGAAGTGGCTTGACTAAGGTCTCTCTCCATATCGTTTTTTCAGCCATATGCACTCTAAATTGTTCTTTGACTGATGGTCATGGTGGCACACACCTGTAATCCCAGTGCTCCGGAGGCTGAGGCAGGAGGATCATTGCAAGATGCAGGCCAATTTGGGCTACAAAGTCAGCTGAAGGCCAGCCTGAACTGCATAGTGAGATCCTGTCTCAAACACACACACACACACACACACACACACACACACACACACATTCTCTCTCTCTCTCTCTCTCTCTCTCTCTCTCTCTCTCTCTCTCTCTCTCTCTCTCTCTCTCTCTCTCTCTTTCTCTCTTCTCTCTCTCTGTCTCTCTCACCACCCGCTTGTTCTTTGACCTGTTTCCCATTTGGTCCAAATGCCACAGTGGTCTGACCCCTCCAACTGCCAATTCCATTCTATAAGCAAAGTCAGACCGCACTGCAGGCTCAACTCTCCTGTCCACTCCTCCAGACACAAAGTCTGATGCAGCTTTGCTGGAAGTCTCCTTTCTGTGCGTGCCATGAAGTTGCGTGCACATTCTAGAGTACAGCTCTCTGTGTAACTGAGGCTCTGAGGGCCAGAGGTGTCTTTGGGACTAAGTCACCTCTGCAAATGAGCACCGCACAGACCAAACAGTGAGCACAAATTTCACTGAGAACACATCTTTACTGAGCTGTGTGCTTTTCCTCAAATGTCTCAGCCCTCTGTGGCTGAATCCTATCTCTGGAGCCAACTAGGGCCTGGCCACAATGTCCATCCTTCCACTTGTTCATGGATTCTGAGAACTTTTTACCCAGGTGTAGGAGACACTTCCTGGTCCTCGTCTCAGTCCAAGAAACCAATATTTGTAATCCCAAAGTTACGTTATTGGAATCCCATCAAGCTGATTCCAATCTACCACTTTCCATGCAGCCCACGGCGAAAATGAGAACACTAAATTATATTTTTAATCATCGGGGAGCCGAGGGGCTCTAGGTCCAGCCACGAAGATGGCTTCCCGGAACCAAGAGAGCAACCCAGGGCCTCACCCAGTTTTATTCAGTGGGGGAGTGGCTTGAGGACTGAGAATTGTGGGAAGTAGGTGACTACTGTGAGCTGAGCTAGGTGTGGGGCCTACATTTACCTCTGCCATATGCAGAGAGGATATGCAGAGAGAGTAATCTGCATTATATAGTATTTACTGTTTTGGGAAGTCTAGGGCTTCAGCTTTGGTGTAGTCTTTCAAGCCCCAGGAAGTCATAGCCTCTGTCTGGAGGCTCGATCCCAGCTGGCAGGCGGAGCATTAGCTCTACCATCCTGTCTCCACCCGGGGCTCATGTTAAGGAGCAGCAGGCTTACCAGGGAAACACGCATGCCACCTTCAAAGACTATCACCAGCACCGCAGCTAGACCAATACACATTGCTTAAGGCCAATTGAAGGATAAACAGAAGTCCTAGCCAGCTCTCTACATAACAATACAAGGAAATAGGATCAGGCTCAGTCAAAATGGAGACAGTGGCTCTTCTTTCAAGGAGAGCTGCTGGGTGTGCCCTCCACACCCAGGCAGCAGATAGCAGAGGAAGCCAGCCAGGCCACAGCGCAGGCTGCACACTCCCTCCCTGCACAGGTGAGCTGTGCACTTCCAACCCTTTTCACACATCCTTCGCTGGGAACAGCTGGCTGCTCCACAGGCCCCATGGGCATCACACTGAGCAAACTCTCCACTTCTGGCAAGGCCACCCACCTTTGGAGGGCAGTCAGGTGCATGAGGGATGGTCAGAGAGGTGGTCAGGAGCATGGAGGTTGGTCTTGGGACAGACCTTGATTGTGACCCCATCCTCCTTCCATCTGGGGCAAAGACAGGCCACTGTGGGGAGCTGGGGTAGCAGGGTCCACAGGTGGCCTCACTACAGCCAAGAAAAAGAAGGCCATTGAGAGAAGACAGAGGGTACTGCATGGGGGCCCAGACACTCCCAGCAGAGCACGGCTGGTGTGCTATGGACTGGCCGAATCCACTGTGAGAGCCACAAAGGCCCCTGGCAGCCACAAGCCTTCCAGAGGGCCACCACACCAACCTGCACCCTGTGAGGCCTCTGCCAGGGCCTGAGCCTCACCCAGGCAGAGGAGAGACCAGGCCTCTCCTCTAAGCAGAACCACCACCAGGCTAGCAGCCACAGTCCTCTCAGCACTGGCACAGGCCATCCAGCAGCTCTACCCTTTCTGACCACCTCCAAGAAACCAGGACAGACACAAGTCTCCTCAGCTGTGTGTGAGGCTGCACTGACACACGTGGTCCCAGATCACTTGGGTCAGCCCAGCAGGCCTGGCCTGGGCCCACGCTACCGTGTACTTAGCCAGGAAACAAGTGCTCTCAGGATTTAAGGGGCTAAGAACAGAGTGCTGCTTGGAGCTCATTTCCTGGGATCTGGGGGTCGTAGGAGGCTGCAGGGAAGATGCATCCGCAGGTCCACAGTCAACCCTGTGGAGTAAGGTGATAACAAGGTGGGACCTGACTGAGAAAGGAGGGGAAAGCAGACCAGAGAGGCCTTTCTACGACCAGCGCGCCGCCCATCTGTGCTGCCTGCTGAGGCTGAGGTGAGAGCTAGGATCAGACTCCCGCATTTCACTGTAATCTACTTCAACAGAGTACACAGCTGATGCAACCACACCAGGCCTGTCAGCCTGCCACCCACTGCCCTCCTACTGTCACCCGGCCAGGGGATGCCACACAGGCCAATGACTGGAGGGCCGGCCAGCCAACACAGGCTGTGTCCCAGCAGCCTCGCTCACTTCCTCAGCAACCGACATGTGTCCCTCGTTCAGGCACACTGCTGAACGAGTCCTGAGCTGATGGGCTGCACCCTCAGAGCACCCTCCCGGCTTCTGGTCCACACACCTGCCCAGGAGGCCCTGGGGGATACAGCTAACAGGGCCAGGGCTGCACCTCCACATCGTGAGAAATGCCTTAAGCAACCTGCTGCCCAGGCCTCAGGACAGGACCTCCTGTGCAGAAGTCTGCAGGTGATGACAGATGACTTAGGAACCAAGAAGAGGTGGGCACTGGACGGGGCCTAGACTCTCCACACCCAGGAGGGGACAGAAATACAGGTGAGGTACGCTGTGTACTTGAAATCAGCTCAGACAACAGAAGAGCTGGTTGAGAAGCAGGCAGGCAAACAGTGACAGCAGTTGGAGCTAGGCACAGGGTATGTGGATGTCTTATTTCCAAACAGAGGATTTAAAGATTGCAGGATCAACCTAGAACTGAAGAAGGAGAAGGAGAAGGAAGAGGAGGAGGAGGAGGAAAAGGGAGGGGAAGGAAGAGGAAAACAGGACAGGAAAGGATAGATTCATTCACACATAGTCTTCCATTCTGTGGGATGGCATGTGAGGTCCTTTCCACCTGCAGCCTCACAGATGGGCTGAGTCCAAGCCCACACAGCACCCCTCTTCCACAGCACAGGCATCCTTAATGAAGACCACTTTATTAAAGCCAAAGACAGGCTAGGGAGGATAGACACCCAGTTCTAAAAGGAGAATTCTCCTCAAGGGAAGTAAAAGGTCAACTCCCCACAATGTACAGCCACACTTTCAAGAAGCAATCAATCTCCTGCAATTAGGAAACCTAACACAGGCCTGTGGCTTGGAGGGAAATGCTAAAAGGAGGACCAGGAAACACGTGGCCCCAGACTCAAGTACTGAGACAGGCCATCCAGGACAGTGACCAGACCTGTCTGCAGTGCACTAAACAATGGTAACTAGGAGTGTCAGTAGACCATTTGCATTTTGGGGAAATGACTGAGAGAAAGAAACCTTCCTTGTTGGGGCCACCCATCTGAGGGCACCTGCCTCAGATGAGAGAGTATATGGAGTCCATCCCATGTGCCCTTCACTCCTACCCAAGGCACTGAGAGATGGGTCAAGGGCCCAGGCCCCAGCATGGCTCGGACCAGGGTGAGGCTCTGTGCAATCACTGGGCAGCTAGCCTACTCTCCTAGGCCAGGCTGGACCCCAGCAAAGCTGCCCAATCCACTAAAGTCCTAGGTGTCAGCCATGACATAGGTGCCTGACACCTTGCTGCGCTGTCCTGGAATGGGTCAACGGGGAGACCCAGATGAGGGGTAACTATGGCAGAGCAGTCAGTCTTAGACAACAGAACCATTGGACTGGGGGTGCCCTAGCCCTGACCTGCTCTTTGGCATGGACAAGCAGCCTGCAGATAATGCACAGGAAGGGCCACAGTAGAGGAGATCCTCACTATATCCTCCAGGAAACCTGGATGTATTTCCTCATAGGGAAGTAGCTGATCCAACTCTCAGACCCTTATTGGACCAGCAAGCCATGAAAACAGGGAGATGGAGCTGGCAAGACATCTCAGTGGACTAAAGTGCCTGCTGAGCCAAGCTTAGGAAAGTGGACCTCAGTTCAATCCCCAGCACCACATGCCTTTCCAGCCCCACAGGGAGGGCTGAGCCAGCCAGAGTCCAGTAGCATATGCTTGAATACTTGTAATCCCAGAGCTGGGGAGGCTGAAAACAGGGGGATCACTACAACTCCAAGCTGTATAGTGAGACCCTGTAATAACCAAATACAAAACAAGGGCCAGGTGTGGTGGCACAAGCCTATAATCCCAGCATTCGGGAGGCTGAGGCAGGAGGATTGTTGTGAGTTCGAGACCAGCCTGAGCTACAAAGTGAGCTTAAGGCCAGCCTGAACTGCATAGTGAGACCCTGTCTCAAAAAGACAAAAAAAAAAAAAAAAAAAAAAAAAAAAAAAAACAAGGAAACAAACTTGTGAGCATAAGATCCAGGAAGACAAACTCTCAGTGGGGCATTCCACTGTGCAAACCCTTCCTGAGGGCCTGCCCTGCTCTGCCCCAAGTGGGCACTTGAGGTGGTAGAGCCCTTTGGGCAGAGGTTAGGTAGCCACACTCCGCAATGGCCACACCACAGACCCGGCTTCTAGAAAGGGGAGCTCCACCCTGTGGCCATGATCCTAAAGGGACACCTAAAGATAGATTTGGACAGCACCATCACCAAAAGTCAGTGAGATTAACACAGTTCAACCCCCAAGGACATCTCCCACAGGGGCCAGGGAAAGCCTGTGGAATTCTTAAGACAGCTACAGAGGCCACATTTCACTCTATATAGGGTCTAAAAGGTTCAGGGCACTCCATCATGATCTTTATGAAAAACACGGTGAATGCTGCCCCTGAATGCCGTCCAACAGAAGGCAGGCTCATGAACACATTACATTACGGTGTGTCCTTGTCCTTAGTCACTGGATCTGGCACCTACAACTGCTGGGCTCTTCCCCAAAGTCAAACTGGCCATGAGAGGTATGCATCTCTAGCAGCTTGAGAACACTAAGGTGCCAGAAGAACACAACTTAAAAGATAGTCAAGGGGCTAGGGAGACAGTTCATGGAATAAGTGCTTGCCTGGATAGCACAAGCTCCTGAGGTCAATCGCTGGTAACCACAAAAAAAAAAGATGACTTCCAAAACTGCTTCAGAAAATAACAAGAACCATGCGGGGGTGACTGTGTTTGAAATAAGGGGGAATATTCTTAGGGCAAGAAGGATTAATGGCAATGTGCCTTTACTATAATAAAGCCTTTTAAATTTAAACAGTAACCATATTTTCAGATCTCACATCAGACATATTTATGTGGCTAATGATTACTTAAAACAAGGTTAGTCAAACAGAGGCAGACTAAGTGCACACTAGATTTCAGGTACAGCTGTCATTTTTTTAAAAATGCCTTAAGTCTTATGAATAATTTTATACTCTTTATGTTTGGATACTTTGGGTATAAGTTAAATCCTATCTGTTCTGTGTATACTTTCAATGAGGCCATGATGGGCAGAGGTCAGGTGGCCACGCTCCACAAATGACCATAGCACAGACCTGGCTTCTGGAAACAGGAGCTTTGGCATCAAGCAGCAAGCTAGGAGCTGAGAATCTGAGCAGAACTTCAGCAACCTAACAGGGCTGGAAAGACAAAAATCAAAAATCTGAGCCCAGAGCTTGTCGAAGACAAAAGGCTTTGGTAAATATACAGGTCTTCAAAAATGCTAATCTCTAAGCGGCAGATAAAACATTCTCTCTGTGAGGAGACAGCAGCTCTCATAAAGGCTGAAGCATGGCTTCCAAGAAGCTCAACTCCAGAGTAGATCACGATGATCTGTTCTTATATTCACTGCCTCCTAAAACCAAAAATGAATCTAGTCTAGAGAGAGATAAAAATCATCCAGAGCTTCAAACTTCTCTCCATAATATTTAAATACACCAATAAAAACTGACCAGGCAGACAAAGAGATAAGAACAAATGAAAAAAAAAAAAAAAAAAAAAAAAAAAAAAAAAAAAAAAAAAAAAAAAAAAAAAAAAAAAAAAAAAAAAAAAAAAAAAAAAAAAAAAAAAAAAAAAAAAAAAAAAAAAAAAAAAAAAAAAAAAA